>PVJI01005936.1:35977-91527 GCA_004026765.1 Micronycteris hirsuta
ACCGCCCCTTTCCCCTCTGACCCTCCTCCAATTAATCTGACTGCAGCGCAAACCTTTGTGGTTTTACTATTGAGCCACCTCCAAGTCTCCCTCGCCCTCCCACCCGGCCCCCTCCCCCTCACATTCAGGGGAACTCCCGCTATGCAGAGCCACCGGCATTACTCATTCATCCCCATTCAGGCTTTTCCAGCACTTATTAAGGGCTCTCGGCTCCTGCCTCGCGCTCACACTCTCCTCCGCTCAGACTCCGCTCGCTCGGGAGGCTCTCGCCGGTCCCCTCCCGCCAGCGGCGCGAAGTCGCGGAAGAACTTTGTCTCTCCCCAGCAATGCGTCTCCGTGCGATTCTGTTTTGTGCTCTCTGGTCTGCAGCGTGTGCCGAGAACTCGGAGGACTATGAGCTCATGTACGTGAATTTGGACAACGAAATAGACAATGGACTCCATCCCACTGAGGAGCGTAAGTTCCTTTTAACTCTCTCTCTGCTAACCCTAACTACGTATCCACCTCTTTGGGTCTAAAAATCACACATATATTTTGTAGTCAATAAAGTGGGCTAGAAAGTATAGCCTGTTTTGCAAAAGAGAGAAGCATTTTAAGAAAGGTTTCGAAAAGTTATTGGTCACATATACATAATGGGTCGAACCGTATGAAATCGCCGACGTTTGCCCATTTTGAGCCACATGAACGGCAATTTCATAGAGTTCAACTTAACATATACCTGCAAGAATGGTTTCTGTCATTCTCGGAGACCTTCACGCTGTTTTCCCCAGGTGTCCTTAAAGGGAAAGGGGGTGCTGGGATGGGCCCTAACTTGGACCACCTAGGGAGGTCAGCTTTTTACAACGCACAGCCAAGGAAGGCCTGGGCGGGTAATACGTGTGTGTGTTCCGCGCCCTAGCCACGCCGTGCGACTGCCGTCGGGAGCACTCCGAGTGGGACAAGCTCTTCATCATGCTGGAGAACTCGCAGATGCGGGAGGGCATGCTGCTGCAGGCCACCGACGACGTCCTCCGCGGCGAGCTGCGGAGGCTGCGGGCGGAGCTGGGCCGGCTCGCGGGCAGTCTGGCGAGGCCGTGCGTGCCCGCAGCCCCGGCGGAGGCCCGGCTGGCCCCGGCGCTGGACGAGCTGCTGCAGGCGAGCCGCGATGCGGGGCGAAGGCTGGCGCGCCTGGAGGGCGCCGAGGCGCAGCGCCCGCGGGAGGCGGGGCGCGCCCTGGACGCGGTGCTGGAGGAGCTGCGGCAGACGCGAGCCGACCTCCGCGCTGTGCAGGGCTGGGCGGCCCGGCGTTGGCTGCCCGCAGGTAAGGACTCGGGCCAGGCAGGGTCGCCCCGGCGGCTTTGCTTTGTTCTTCGAGCGCGCGTGGGGGAAGCCAACTCAGGCGATCCTCCTGCGGACGCTTGAATGGGGGAAAGACACACACACACCGCTTTCTCCACGCACGGCCACGGAGCACGGACACACTATATAAGGCGGGAAAATTGACTTTAAAAAGTATTCTCCAGTCCCGAAGAACCCCGAAAATAGCTGTGGACCAAACCATCATAGTCTCGAAATAGGCAAGGGCCCCTAACTGACACCCGATCCGCCCGGGCGTAGCAGGGGCTCTATTGGCCGGTTATAACCGTGACCTCTCCAGCGGTCTCTCTTCCCTCCGTTAGGGATTTCCACTTCTTCTAATTTTAGCTGGTCTCTCTCTTTAGGGGAGCTCTGGTTCCCCGTGCTATTTCAGGGCCCAGCCTAATTTTTAGGGATGTTTTCCAGTCCCTGGGCCAGCCTCTCCTTCCCGCCAGTTCTGAGCAAGAGATCTGAACTCATGAAAGGGTATAGAATTCCTGAGGGGCCCCCAGCCCCCGGGGTCTGTGGAATTAGCTGGCTAGTGGAGGTCCCAGGGTGTACGCTTTGGAATAAACTGGCCGCTGAGTGATCCAAAGTGGAACCGGTAGTGTAAGAGCCAATTGGTATCCCGGGTCCCACCCCAGGGATTTGGGGTGGAGAGAGGGGATCAGGGTCAAACAGGAGAGGAGTGGTTCAAACCAGATGCAATTTGTCAAAGTCCCATGGGATATTCCATGCATCTCCAGACGCAGGTGGGCCCGAAATAATACATTTTAAATACATTGAAAGAAATAAGGAGAAGATTTGGAGCCAAGTAATACTCCTTTATAATTCAAAATTTCTAGGAAATGGTGATGCAACAATCATCTGTGAGTTATATGTTAGAAAATCAGTGTTCTGGATAAGACAATATAATTGCACTTTTTCTAAGAACCTCAGAAACTGAAAAAAGAAATTATAAAAAATACTATCCTTCCCTATATTTCCAGTAGAATAACTCTTATTGGATGGAGTATGGGGAAAATTATAAGCATGTGTGAGAGCACATTTCATTTAAATTACAGAAACTATACCAGAATATCAATCTTTACTGAATATTTGAGGATTATTTATCAGTACAGAACATATTTTCTTAAATATTCAGCAGGGCTTTAGAGGGCAGAAAAGCATAATATCAAATATACAACAGATCTTCAATTTAAGTGATAGAGACAAATTATAATTCTGTAGCTATTTTAATGAATGAAATTTCTTGACTTTTGCAAACTATGTAAAGTCATTGTACATATAATGCCTGAAAAACTGAAGAATTATGCTAATTTTCATCTTCACCTCTGCATATTAGATCAGAAGAGGGATGTATTTCTGAATTCTAAAATGTTAATTTTTCATTAAATCCAATAATACATTTATCCACATGCTTTGATTTCTCCTCTCTTGGTTTCCTGCCAGCTTGGCTTCTAAGGGATTCCTAGTCATTCTGTTGCTGGCCTCCGAAGAACCTGGTTTTAATTTTGTTTGGTCTTTGATAACATAATCAGAAAAACCTATTAGTTAAAAGCCATTTCAGGAGAGAGTTTCTGACATTTTAAAGAGATATCAAGAGCCTCAATCACTGCCCCTCCCCCCCCCCCAAAAAAAAACCCAGAAAAAGCCTGCCAACATGCAGTCCCACTCCATGAACTCACACAGCCAGGGCAGCCTGCAGGGGAAGCTGGGTCTTTGAGAGGCAATGAAGGAATGCTTTGGAATGCAACCCTGACTGCCTGCACTTATTTAAACAGGAAATCGGTTAATTAGGTTGCAGTAGGCACCCTCTTGAATACTATTTTTCTGAAACATTACAGGGAATATCTCAAATGCTCAAACATAATATGATCTTTTGTTCCATGATCTCTGTTTGATTTATTTAACACCACTAGAAAAGCAAAGGTGCACCTACCAATTTCATTTGAAGAAAGAATCAATGTCTCATTAAAAATTAAGTTTTAAAAAATCTTCAAAAATTCAAATTATTCAGTGAAAAAGTTAATACTAAAGTGTGACAGAGCCAGATTTGTGCTTTAGTATTGTAGCTACTTTTATAGAATTTTATAAATCTTAATTTTTTTTGGCTATTTACATGTTTAATTTTTTTAGGACAGAGCCTAGACCTTAGCCACTTCCAAGCATTTAATTTAGCTTACCACACTTTGCATAGATGTTTGATACCTTTAGATTCTGTCTATTCACCAATTAGTCCTTAGATCCTCTGGAAGTTTACTTTTCAAAGCTATTTTTGGCAAATCTTCCTTAGGTTGTTACAGAGGGAATGCCTGGTCCTAATTTATATTAAAAAATATTTCTTTATCTGTGTGTTTATACGTATATGAGGTTAGCAGAAAGCAGAGCTCATCTGTGAAAGATTTTAGCTCATAGTTTCTCAGAGATACCCAGAGGTCTTCATTTCAGCATTTCCAGCCCCCTTACCAGACATGTGATCTGCAGAGAGGCATGGGGTGGGGGGGAGGTGGTGGGGGGGTTCACTGAGCTCGCAACCCCCAAGTCTGAACGTCTCCTTCTCTGTGCTCTTTGGCAGAAATATGTTCGCCGACAATCCCCTTGGGTTAACTCACTCGTCCTTAAAGTTTTCTATTACTGCTTAAATAGTATTTAAAAGCATGAGAACAAAGTAAGAATTTTTAAGCATATCCTTGCTTTACGCAGCTCTTCCTGAGTGCTACATAGTTGTTGCTTACTGACGTGCAGAATATTGGAAGGAGAATGGAGGGAAGAACCTTTTACAGAAAACTGTAAAGCTTGGAGAGATTAGTGGGCTCATCAAAAGCTGCATAGCTTACTAGTAGTACAACAAACATTTCCAGCTGTTCTAGCCAAATCCAGGGGCACTTCTACCATTAAAATGCAATGCATCGTGCAGGTTAAGGGTGTGGCCTCTGCAGTCAGGGTGCCCAAGTCCAAACCCCAGTTTTACTACTTACCATCTATGTAAACATAGCTCAGGTACTTAGTGCTCTCTAACTCAGTTTTCTCATCTGTCAAATGGGAATATTAAGACTATCTCTTAGAGTTGATAGGAGGATTAAAATGACATAAAGTGTTAAGAACAGTACCTGGCACATAGTGAGCACCTAATACAAATTAGTCATCCCTATTATATATGGTTGCCTTTCAAAGATAGTTTTCTACAAACTTTGCAAAGTTTACAAATATCTGAGAACATGTGGTATTTTAAAATGTATTCAGTAACAACATGACTGTTCCTAGAGCTTTTGTTTAAAAGCGGATGTTAACAATAGCCAAATGAGGTGAGCTTGATCCAATGAATTTTACCAGTTTTTGTTCTAGAAGCTTGGTGAAGTCAAGGAGAAGGAAACCAGTTTGGCTCTGAGTTCTTGGAAATTATGGTGTCATTGTTTGAAGTTAATGCATAATGATTCAACATTTTTTAAAGAGCTGTAACAAAGAAAAAAGTTAATTGGGAGGGGAAATCGTTATTAAACATGATTTTCATTATTTTGTGGTTTGGACAGTTTGGCTTCTCTGCACGCCTTCTCCTCTGTTTAGATGCTTCATTGAATGAGACAGTTGGCTTTCCTTACTCCCACTTTCTTTGCTCTACAGAGAGTACACTTGAGGCCCCTCAAGTCATAATGTGATTCTCATATCATTTTCAGTTGTAGTCATTAAAATGCCCATGCTAAAATACCTACATGCCAGAATCATTTCTGAATGACTTCATATTTTCTTTCATATTCTTCTTCTTGTCTTGCTACTCTAGGTTGTGAAATAGCGATTTTATTCCCAATGCGTTCCAAAAAGATTTTTGGAAGCGTGCATCCGGCGACACCAGTGAAACTTGAATCTTTTAGTGCCTGCATTTGGGTCAAAGCCACAGATGTGTTAAACAAAACCATCCTGTTCTCCTATGGCACGAAGAGGAATCCATATGAGATGCAGCTGTACCTCAGCAATCAGTCCATGGTGTTCGTGGTGGGTGGAGAGGAGAACAGACTGGTTGCCGATACTGTGATTTCCCTGGGAAGGTGGACCCATCTGTGCAGCACCTGGAAGTCAGAGAAAGGGCTCACGTCCTTGTGGGTAAATGGTGAACTGGTGGCTGCCGCTGCTGGGATGGCCACAGGTCACATTGTTCCGGAGGGAGGCATGCTGCAGATTGGCCAAGAAAAGAATGGCTGCTGTGTGGGCGGTGGCTTTGATGAAACACTGGCCTTTTCTGGAAGACTCACAGGCTTCAATATCTGGGATCGTGTTCTCAGCAATGAAGAGATAAGAGAGACGGGAGGAGCCGAGTCCTGTCACATCCGGGGAAATGTTGTGGGGTGGGGAGTCACAGAGATTCAGCCACACGGAGGAGCTCAGTACGTGTCCTGAGTGTTGTGAAACTCTACTTGAAGCCAAAGAAAGAAACTCACATTTTAAACATATGCCAGTTGGGAAGGTCTAAAAACCTCAATGCATATTAAGAACACTTGAGACTAATGAAGGAGAGAGTTGAGATCAATCTTTATTTATCTTGGCAAAATACTGAATAAACAGTTGAGCAAAGACATCTGAGAAGGCTTTTGGGGATATTGTTACTGGACTTTATGCCACACTGCTTTCAAATTAATGCAGTGTCTTTGTCAGATAAACTCCCAAATAATTAAAAAGGACTGTGTTGTTGAACAGAAGGACAATTGTTTTACTTTTCTTTGGCTAATTTTGTTTTGGCCAGAGATGACTTTTACATTGGAAGAATAATAAAATAACATTTGTTGTTCATTGTTCACTGTTATTGGCATGTACCTTATTATTAAAAATGATGATGAAGCATATTTATACTACAATGTGACTTAACAAATACAAATGTAGTTTATGTGTTATAATCAAATGTCACTTTTTTGAGAAGATAGTTATATAAGTTATATTGTAAAATGGTTTTGTATTAATTTTATTAAAACTATTTTTGTAAAGCTCTACTGTAAATAAAATATTTTATAAACCTAGCCCATGTCATGTAATTATATATTTAAAAGATTTTGGAGCAACTCCACATTTTTCATCTAAAGCGGGCAATTGGTTTTCAGATACTAGTTTATTATATAAATAGTAAGAGTTAATATTATTAGAAACAAACTATGAAGTTGTTTTAAGCTTTGGCTTTCTGTATGTTGTAAAGAAGAAGTATGATTTTGGCTATATTAATTCATCTCAATGGGTTTAGTTTTTGCAAATGTGATATCATGAAGTCGAGAAAATAGTGATCTCTCAGCCCCTTCCAATTTAATGATTCTATGAGCATATATGACTTTCTGTCCTGTGTAAATGGGAAAAAAATGAATTATCAGGGTTCCCCAGGTATACAGGACACCTGAAAGAGATGGCTGAGGACTGTCACTTGGGAGATCTGAAAGTCTGGAAAAGAAACAATGACTCCTGCCCCTAAAGCACATCCCACTCTCTTACTGCACGGGAAGGAGAGGATGGTCCAGCCCCTTCACCCTGCAGCTGGGGCAGTAACTACCACATCAGTGTCCTCCCGGAGAGGCTACGGGAGGCTGAGAGAATGTCCCCAAACTGCTTCTGAATGTCCATGGGAAGGAAGCGTGGTGGGACCACAGTGGCGATGTGTCTACCTTAAGATAGGGCCTGAAAAACCACAGGGCGTATCCTGTTCACGATGTTGGGAGAATTGGGAGTCAACCAGGAGCAGTGATCAAAGAACCTTTTGTAACTAAGTAGCTTGGTGTCCTGAGACAAGTTACTTAACACCTGGGTCTTCTCAGTTAGAGGAGGGAGTTGGACCCTGGGTACCTCTTAACGATAACATTCTAGGAATCTAGGAACTTTGAGGATGCTCATGGTGTCAGTTACAGTTCACCCTGCTTGTGAGAGTCACACAACCAGGCTGATGGCTCTCAAAGAAAACTGCAGTTATGAGGTCAAAGGCCAGACTCAGACTCTTGGAGATTACATAATTCAAGGTTGCAGGCACAGCAATCATACGCAAATCCCTGTTTAGCTATCACCTATGTGAGTGAGTGCTAGGCTGGAAGAAGAAATATTGGACCCAGCTTTAAGCAGAGAGTTTGGCATGGTTTCAATTCCTTTCCACATTTCAGCATGAGTTATGTCTGTTCTAGAGACCCAAGATGATACAGGACAAGATATATGCAAACTCATATGCTGACAAGTTAAATGTAAGTGAATTTTTCAGTTTTTACAGGAATCACATGCTGAGGGCAGAGAAAAAACAAACATGTTGTGGATTTCGTCCCGCAAAATCCGTGGCGGGGACCGCACGGATTGTGTGAATCAAACTCACCCAGACACGCTTGGAGAAAAGAGTCCGGAGCCATGGGTCTTTCGCTCCATCTTCAAAAGGCCAGTGGCTCCAGACTCTTTTCTCCAAGCGTGTCTCTGGGTGAGTTTGATTCACGCGATCGGTGCAGTCCCCCCCACGGATTTTGCAGGATGAAATCCGCAACACAAACAGAAGAGACTAAAGTAATTCTTGGGTTACAAATGTAGAAATGCCATTTACTACAGTAGTTAAATCTAGATAGGTGCTCCAGAAGCATCTAATTGTTCCCTGGTACTTATTTTCCCTCTTTCCCTAAGTAACAGAATTCTGGTTTCAATGACACATGTGGCCACTTAGAGTAAAGTCTGTATTTTACAGCATTAATTGCAGCTAGATGCGGCCACAGGACTGAGATCTGGCTGACACGAAATATTGAATGTGATTCTCTTTCCCTTCCTCCTTCTCACTGACTGGAATGTGGTAACAATGGCTGGAATCTCAGCAACCATCTTAGACTGTGAAATTCAGTGTAACAATGTAAGAAAGCCTGGTTTTCTGATGGGGTAAAGTTTCTTTGCCAGCTCTGAGCTGCCTGTCCCTGGACTTCTTTCATGTGAGAAAAAAATACACTTCTATCTTCTTTAATCCAGTACTGATTGACCATCTAATCTAACCCTTATTCAGTAGAGCAATTCTTTTTAAATAAAAAAAAATGCACTTTATTCCCTCAAAATGCATGCAGACCTCCCATGTTCATTACAGCATTATTTATAATAGCCAAGATCTGGAAACAGCCTAGGTGCCCATTGAGAGATAATGGATCAAGAGATGTGACATATATTTACAATGGAATATGACTCAGCCATAAAAAAAGAATAAAATCTGGTCATTTGCAACAACCTGGATAGACCTAGAGGATATTATGCGAAGTAAAATAATTCAGACAGAGAAACCTAAATGCTATATGACTTCACTTACATGTGGAATCTTAAAAAACAAATCAAATCGAAGTAACAAAACAAAACAGAAACAGACTCATAGACACGGAGAACAAACTGATGGTTGCCAGAGGTGGGGGTGGGGTGGGTGATGGACAAAATATGTCCATGGGATTAAGAAGTACAATAAACGGCCAGTTATGAAATTAGTCACAGGGATATAATGTACAGCCTAGGGAATATAGTTGATAATATTGCAGAAGCTATGTACGGTGCCAGGTGGGTACTAGACTTAATATGGTAATCACTTTCCAAGGTATATAAATGTCTAATTACTATGTTGTGTACCTGAAACTAATATAATGTTGTATATCAATGATAATGTTTTAAAAATTAAAAAACCCCATAGACTATACTTAGAAAACATATTTTATAATTCTCAGGGAGTTGGTTGTCCGACTTTGTTTTTTTACTTATAGAATTTAAAGGGTTTTAGAATACATAGTGACAGTGAACAGAGACAGTAAAACTGAGATAAAATATCTAAAAAATTATTAGTATGTTGGTTTAGTTTAGTACATTTATTCATCAAAATAGTTATTATGGGCATCATCATATTATGACACAGTAAAATAATTGTGCAAGATGATTCAAGTTATTAGGAAGAAAAAGTATAATATATTATACATGTATAAAGAATAAGACCTGGCTGGCGTAGCTCAGTGGATTGAGCGCGGGCTGCGAACCAAAGGGTCTCAGGTTCGATTCCCAGTCAGGGCACACGCCTGGGTTGCGGGCCAGGTCCCCAGTGGGGGTCATGTGAGAGGCAAACACACATTGATGTTTCTCTCTCTCTCTTGCTCCCTCCCTTCCCCTCTCTAAAAATAAATAAATAAAATCGTAAAAAAAAGAATAAAATATTATACATGTGTGTTAGGGTGACCAACTGTCCTGTTTTGCTTAAGGTTGTCCCCTCTTTAGCACTGAATGTCCCATGTCCCAAGAAACCAAAAAAGTTCCAGGTAAGCCGTGAGAGTTTGTCACTCTAGCAAGTACATAGCTCTGTCAGTAGAACAATTTTTTTTGCAGTGATAATATATGAACAGAGTTGATATATTTTCCCTATCTATTACAATATAAATTGGTTTTTAATTATTAATTCCCTTAAAATATATTTAGAACATTTGATCACTAAGAATTTAGAGCTCAATTATTTACAATTAATTAACTTCATTTCAACAAAGAATTAAGATTTGTAAACAAAGAAATTATAACTGAATTTAATTTCATCTTGTTAAATCTTATATTATAAAGCTCTTGAGAGAAGTTTACTGAAGCGAAATATTTCCTAAACTGTCTTTTAGCCACTTAAGAAATAGCCCTCGTGAAGTTAAAAATCTTAAAGTAATGTATATGTTCATTTAAATATTCTTAAATTTATTGAACTTTGAAACTCAGGTTGCTGACAGTGCATTCAGCTTTATAAATTTGGAGTGTAGAAGAAAATAATTTCCTGGGCTTGGGGTCAGAAATTCAGCATTCAAACCTTACCACCATTACTTACTAACTATAAGAAGTTGAGACTGCCAACTAATCTTTGAGTCTCAAGTTAGCCACCAAATTAGGGATAGCAGGACTTGTCTACATTGCTGAAGGGTTATTATGAAAATAACAGAAAACAGAAAATGTATCTAAGAGTGACTTCTAAGCCATAAAATAATATTTGAAATAAAAGGTATCTTAAAAATGTTTTCCCAAGTCATTCCCAGGGGATTAAATAGAAAATAAGCAAACAAACAAATAAATATAAAGATTCCCGGTACACTGCGAGTAAGTCAACCTCAGAGTTCAGCAGATGAACTCTGAGGTTCAGAGACAAACTCTGCGGGGGCTCTGGGCTGGTCTTATTCTACTTCACAGCACCATCTGCTGGTAGAGTTGAAAAGGTGCAAATTCTGGCCAGCGCCTGATCCAAGATTTGGTTAACAACTCAGATCCTTTTCTGTTTCAAAATATGTTTCTATTTCTTAACCCACATTTGGGTTAGCTTTTTTACAACATTATATTTAATATTTACCTATGTATATAAATATTCCGGTTAAATGTTCTTTTTTAAAGACTCTATTTATTTATTTTTAGAGAGAGGGGAAGGGAAGGAGAAAGAGAGGGAGAGAAACATCAATGTGTGGTTGCCCCTCACATGCCCACAACTGGGGACCTGGCCTGCAACCCAGGCATTTGCCCTGACTGGGAATCGAACTGGTGACCCTTTGGCTTAGAGGCCTGTGCTCAATCCACTGAGTGACACCAGCCAGGGCAGGTTAAATATTCTTAATTAGATTGTTCAGTCAGCCATTTTCTAGAATATTTGATTAATAAATTCTTTCCCAACAATCTGTAATATGGTGAACTTAAAACCTTTTCCTTTAAGAATAATTGTATCATGAGTTGGTAATAGCTAAGTATCTCCTAGGGATTATTAAACTCCTCAAATGGATATGGTTCTGCCTTCAGTATTTTAATGGCACAGGGCATGAGATAATTAATGATGACAAGGATGATGATGATGATGATGATGATTATAATATTAAGAGGAGTCATAGTAACTGTGATGAACTATGGTCTGGCATTGTGCAAAATACATCTGCCTTATCTACTTAAGCTTCACATCTACTCTATGTGGTACATATTATTACTGCCATTATAAATTGGGGGGTGTGGTCAATCGGCTATCTCCATTTCTTCGAAGACAGCTCACTCATCAGTGGTTTGAATTTTCTCTCGCCTCCAGAAAGAAATAAAGTAAATTCATCATAATTAACTAGACAGTCTTTTTTAGGCTATTGCCAACAAGTCAGAAAGGAATTTGGACTCTTGCTGAGACAATATTACATTTTCTTTCCTAAGACTTTCTACTTAAATTTCAAATCATCTGTGGTCATCTCGTTGCTTGTGCCAGCAGACCTGGCAAAAGGCACATTGAAAGAGAGACAGAGTGTTTCTTTATTGTGACCACCGGCTCGGAAATGCAGAGGAAGGGGCGCCACTGCTTTAGTGTTGGTGCTCGTGGTGTGCACTGCATCTCAGAGCTCCAGATCAAAATTTGGAAAAGGTTTCTTTACAAGCCCTCAAATAATCACATCGAGTTGGAGAGACCCTAATTTTAGGGGTTTCCAATAATACTGTCACCTTCTTGGGTGAAAGATAAACATTAGTTATGCTTTTAAATTCTAATACTGGACAGGCCCTATAGCGCATCTTTACATGGCAAAGAACAGGTCTGGAGAATTACTCAGAGCCACTGAAAAGCAACTCTCCTGCTCTGAAAGGGTTCTGATGTTATGAAATACGACATTACTATTTAAGCAGAAAACAAATTCATTGCCCAAGAGACATCCTTATCTTATTTTTTAATTCTGGAAAACATTCAATATTTTCCCATCAAGAATGATTTTAGTTCTAGGTTTTTTGTAGATATCTTTTATTAGATTAAGAATCTTTCCTTTCATTGCTAGTCTGCTGAGAGATTTTTTAAAAATCATGAGTAGACTTTGCATTTTACAGAAGGAGAGATTTAAAGTGTTGCTGTATTCCACATGGAATTAATGTTGTGATGTGGACAGTTGTCCCAGAACCACTTCTTGAATCCTTATTCATTATGAAGATTCCCGTGCCTTCTGCAATTTCCATATATGCATAGATGTGTTTCTTGCCTCTTTATTCTATGGGCTATTGGCCTGTTCTTACGGGAGCACTACATTAAAAAAAAATTCTTTATTATGCTATTACAGTTGTCCTGATTTTTCCTCCTTTGCCTCCCTCTACCCAGCACATCCCCACTCACGCATCCCCCCACCATTGTTCGTGACCATGGGTCATGCTTGTAAGTTTTTTGGCTGCTCCATTTCTTATACTGTACTTTACATCCCCATGGCTATTCTGTAACTACCTATTTGTACTTCTCAATCCACTCACCTCTCACCCATTCTCCCACAGTGCCCCCCTCCCATCTCTTTATCTTTACCCTTTGGCATTTTAATTATGATGTGTCTTGGAGTGAGCCTCTTTGCATCCATCTTGTTTGAGACTCTCTATGCTTCCTGGATTGGCATGTCTATTTCCTTCACCAAATTAGGGAATTTTTCTTTCATTATTTTTTTCAAATAAATTTCCAGTTTCTTGCTCTCTCTCTTCTCCTTCTGGCACCCCTATGAAGTGAATGTTGGATTGCTTAAAGTTGTCCCACAGGCTGTTCACACTGTTCTCATTTTGGGGGATTCTCTTTTTTTCCTGTTATGATTGGTTGTTTTTTTGCTTCCTTATGTTCCCAATCATTAAATTGATTCTCAGCTTCATCCACTCTACTGTTGTTTCCCTTTAAATTGTTTTTTATTTCAATTAGTGTATCCCTTGTTTCTGACTAGATCTTTTTTATGCTGTTGAGGTCCTCACTAAGTTCCTTGAGCATCCTTATAAGCAGTGTTTTGAACACTGCATCTGATAGGTTGCTTATCTCCATTTTGTTTAGCTCATTTTATGGAGTTTTGATCTTTTCTTTCATTTGGGCCATGTTTCTTTGTCTCCTCATTTTGGCAGCCTCCCTGTGTTTGTTTCTATGTAGCTGCTCTGGCTGCTTTGACTCTGTGTCTTGATAGTGTGGCCTAATGTAGTAGGTGTCCTGTAAGGTCCAGTGGCACAGCCTCCCCTATCACCCAAGCTGGGTATTCAAGAGACAACCTCTGTGTGGGCTGAGTACATCCTACTCTTGTAGTTGAGCCTTGTTTGCTAATGGCAGATCAATGGGAGGGATTTACCCAGGCCAATCAGCTGCAAGGATTGGCTTTGACCACTTACTACCAACCTCCACCCTCCGTTGAGGGTCAGCGGTGCAGGGGCAGGGTGGTGGTGCTCTGATGTGGTCTGTAGCACACTGGGTGTGCTGGCCCTGGGATTTCCCAGGTAGTGCAGGCCAAGAACAGCCCCCACTCTGCCTGAGTTATAAAGCAATCTGAAATGGCTGATACTTGTGCAGGGTTTGGAGATTTCCAGATGAAGCCAAGCTGTGAATCTAAGCTTCTAGTCCAGGCCTGGGAGTCCAGCTGTTGCTTGTTTGAGAGGATTTAGGAAGTTGTGAGCCAAGAGCAGTCATTCATATGGAAAAGCAGCTTGGGTGGGCCTGTAAATTGGGGGTGGGGCGGTTGGTGTGGAATCTCTGGGGATCTCCAAGGTGGGTCAAACAGTGTTAGCCAGGTGATGGAATCTTAGGTATAGTACCAGTCTGCTGGCTCTGTTGGGGGAGGGCCCAGATATTGGACAATGGCCTTTGTTCGCCTTGATGCCAGACGCCTCATCCTTCCCCTGCATGGCACTGGTGTCCCTCAAGCCACTGCCCTGGTGCTGGAGCTCAGAGGGAGTGAGTCTGAGTAGGTAAGTCTGTGTGGGCTCTTTAAGAGAAACTGCTTGGGACTCCAGGAATTTCTTCCACCGACTCAATACTCATTGTTTTTTGCAACCAGAAATTGTGGGAACTTTTCTTCCTGGCACTGGAACCCTGGGCTGGGTGCCCTATTGTGGGTTTGGGACTCCTCACTCCTAAGATATCCCTCCTGAATTTTTATCCACCACATGTGGGTGAAGGACCAGCCCGTTCTGTGTTTGTGCCCCTCCCACCAGTCTGGATAGATGTGGTTTCTTTAATTCCATAGTTGTCAGACTTCCATTCAATTCGATTTCTGAAGGTTCTGAGTGATGGTGATTCTGTATCTTAGGTATAATTTTATTGTGGTTGTGCGAAGAAGTGAGCCATGTCTGCCTGTGCTACCATTTTGACTGGAAGTCCTGGTGCTACACCTTTTTAATAACAGATGCTTTATGTCATGATAAAATCATTGTAAATGGAAAATATCATAAGTTGAAAGTGCGTTTAATACACCTAACCTACTGAACACCATAGCTTAGTCCAGTCTACCTTAAGCATGGTCACAACACTTACATTAGCCTAGTGTTGGGCAGTTATGCTGAATTTCATTTCAAGAGTAATTGCCTTCCTCTTCTTCTCACCAGAAGGAGACCGATAGGCATTTTGTAGACATGATAGGACATGAAAGCACAACACACAATATCCAAACATCCCCGGCCACGCGATATCCTGTATAGTGTCGGTTGTTTATCCCCATGATCTTGAGGCTGACTTGGAGCTGTGGCTCACTGCTACTGGCCAGCATCGGAAAAATGTCATCCGCATATGCCTAGCCTGGGAAAAGATCAAAGTCCTTAATTCAAAGTTTGTTTTCTACCAAATGTGTACCACTTTCACGTTATGGTAAAGTTAAACCATTGTAAGCTGGAGCGGTCCGTACTATGATATCACAACGTCTTGATATCTGCAAATGAATGCCTCCCCCTCCTTCCTGAACCTCCCCATTTTCTTCAAAATTATTGTGGCTACCTGTTCCAATGTATTTTCCTCGTGATTTTAAAATCAGCTTATCATCTTTCATAGGAATCTTTGTGGGGATATTATTAAAATTTCATTGAATTTAAAGATTAACTTAGAGAAAATTGACATGGTTGCTACATCAAATTTTCCCATCCCTGAACATGGTTTATTCCTCTATTTGTTTATCTTTTATTCAATTACTTTCAATAAAATTTTATTATTTTATTTATAGAAGTCATAAATCTTTTTCTCTGGGTATCTTTTATGTTGCTACTTTATTATTTTTAACATTACATTTTAATTTGTTATTATTGGTGTATAGGAAAACAATGGTTTCTGTAAATTGACCTCATTTTTAGCAGTTTTTCTGAAATTTCTCTTTTATGTTCAAGAATTACCTAGAGAGTTTTGGAATTTCTGATATAGGTAATCATATGTTTTAGAAATAATAATTATCGTCACTTTCTTTCTGATTCTCATAACCAGGGTTACATACTGTCATAGTAGATAAAAGTTAATTTAGTGGCATCTTGTTTCATTTCTGACTTTAAAGGAGTGCTTCTAATATCCAGAAAATGTCCAGCCATTGTTAATATAATGAGAATGGTCTGCGTGACATTAATGTAACCTGGCAGCCAAGGAGAGTGGACTGGAATGCACATGCATGAACAATGAGACTTCACTGTACTAGTCAATGGGGGCAGTAGATGCTGTTGAGTGAGCATGTGTACTGTGTGGCCAGCACATTCAATATGACTGAGAGGAGCAATGAATCTGCATTAAACTTTGCATTAAGCTTGAGCATCCCTCCATGGAAACTATTCAGGTGATTCAGAAGGCCGCAACTATGGGCAACTGGTGATTGGCAGCTCCATCACAACAATGTGCCTGCTCGTGCATCCCATCTCATGCAGAGTTTTTGGCAAAACATCAAATCACCAGGTGACTCAGCCCCCTTACAGCCCAGATGGGGTGCCCTGTGACTTCTGGCTTTTTGCAAAACTAAAATCACCTTTGAAAGGTAAGAGATTTCAGATCACTGATGAGATTCAGGAAAATATGGCAGGGCAGCTGATGGCGACAGAGAGAACTATGTGAGGTCCCAAGGTGCCTACTTTGAAGGGGACCAAGGCATCATTGTCCTGTGCACAATGTTTCTTGTATCTTGTATCTTCTTCAATAAATGTCTCTATTTTTCATATTACATGGCTGGATACCTTCTCGACAGACCTTCATATATAGTGGTGAAATATTAGAAGTGTATAATAAATATGCTTTTAATCAGTTTGAGACATTTTCCAAAATTTCTAGTTTGTAAATTTTTTTTCATGAATGGGTACTGCATTTTATGAGATACTTACTGATCACATGACTTTTTCCCCCTTTAGTCTTCACTGTGGGGAATTCTGTTTTGAATAGTAAACTACCCTTGCATTCCTGGGATAAATTCATGAATTTTATAAAATGAGGATGAATATTTCTCCCTCATAAGATATTGGGAAAATTATATGAATTAAAATAGCAGTATCTACTACAGAGAAATCACTCAATAACTGTGTACTATTTTTTTCCTTAAGCATTGCAGGAGCCATTTTGCTAAAATTTTTATTTGTGATTTGTGTATCTATGTTTATAATTGAGATCAGTCTGTATTTTCCTTTCTTATATTGTTCTCATCTGGTATTGATATCATGGCTATAACCTGACCTGTCAAATTAGTTGGAGAATGTACTTCTTTTTAATTATTTGAAAAAGTTTAGATAAGATTGCAATTATTTTTTGTATACTTGTTTTAATTTGTCTGTAAAAGTAAATGGGACAGTTTTTGGCTTTGTTTTTATTTAGTGGGTTGATATAAAAATACCAATTCAATTGCCTCATTTGATAGAGAAACATTCAGGTTTTCTATCTCCTTAACTCTCAAGTACAAATCAAGACAACATTCTGCTCATGCCTTTAACCCTTTCTCCAAAAGGAAGAACATAATTTCCTTGTTACTGGGAGGGTTAGAGAATACAAAACAGATAAATAAAGTCTAAACAAAATGAATAAAATAAATGTGTTTATATATAATGTAAAAGTAAACACATTGGGGATTCAAGCATTGCCTGGGTAACTGAGCTAAATCACATTTAATGTCCCAACCTAAGATTTTACACTTCTATAATTCTAGCCATGTTAAAACTCAGATCAGACTAAACAACTGTAAACTTTAACATTTTCTGTAGAAGTAGAAAAATTGGAAGAATGAGGATTCAGATACTGTAAGTCAAGGAGGATGTTCTAAAGGGGAGAAAACTATAGGTAAAGAAAAAAGAAATCTTTCTGGTGTTTTCTAAGGCTGTTTGGCAGGATATGTAAATGACAAAAATTTCCAGAGCAAAAATCTTACTACTCAGAGATCGCAGATCACTTCTGCTTTGAAGCTCAAAGTTTGATGTGCTCATGTGATTGATTGTGAAGTTTTACAGACATATCTGTCTTATAAATCTAAACCCTGAAATATGTAGCCCTAACCTTTTAGGTCAAATTGTCATTTATTTTATGGTAATTTTCATTGTGCCAGATTAAATAAACCAAATCATTTGTTTATTTCAAATGCTTGCAGTGAATTAAGAAAGTGTATTTTGCATTTCAAAAGATTTCTTTGTCATTGAAAGTGCATTTAAAAAAAAAAAAAGTCCCAAATACATGACCTAAGTTCTTGGCAGCTACTAAGAGACAATTCATTTTTTTTTTTTTTTATATATCAGTTACTTACGAGTCTAACTACCATGGATTTAAAATGTGTGGTGTGTATAAGTGTTTGCAATTCCTATAGAATTTGTTCCAAATATGTAGCCAAAGTGGTGAAAAAAACATAATTGTTTTTCCAGACTTTTAGCAAATTTAATATGTATAAAGTGCAATTAGCAATTCAATTCTGTAGCCAAGAGAATGATACTGACTAGTAATATTGATGACAAATCTTTCCAGGGGAGCACAGGGAGAGTGATAAACTCCTGCTGTCGTGGCCGGGGTTCAGACATATCTGGGCATCTGGCAGACGATTGGGGTGGCTGGTCAGTTGTCTGGGGGCTGGGGGTGGGGGACTCTTCTTGGCAATGTCTGGTACAATAAACAGAACCTCGGTCCTTGGCAGGCCATAGGCATTTTGAGAACTGGAGGACGAATTTGTCGCTAGCCTGGCTCTTGGGTCGATAGAGGAACCCAGGGAAGAGGCAGCTTTAGAAGGCACAGAACTGTCTATTGACCACAAACTTGGTAACAGTCTGGCACCAAGAGCAGGCAACCCCGTTCTGGGGCCTCTCTACCAAAATGTAACACCGAGGAGAAATCAGGTATTCTCCCTGACCCTGCCACATGGGATTAGTGGACGGGGGACTGGTGGCTCCTGATCTTCAAGTGGAACAGCACAGAAGGACAGAAGTGGGTAGTGCGGAGTGGGGCCTGCTCCTGGGACCTTGGTGGCAGTCGCAGCCACAGAGGTGGCTGAGCCCAGGGTGGCAGAGGGAGATACTACCACAATGTGCCATGCTGGGAAGCCCAGAGAGAATAGCAGCATGGGTGTGTGGACCGGTCTGGACACCTCAGGAAGAGAGCACATGTAGGACTCCCGTGGGGATGCCAAGAAATACTTTGTCTGGGAGCACTTCACGGGGGGCTGAAGTTCAGCTCCAGCATGTGGGGAGGGGTATTAGTAAAATGTAGGCCCAGAGACTCACAGTTCTATCGATGAGCACTGCAAACATTTCAGTGCATATTAAATAATACTATATATTGTTTTCATCCCAAATCCAAAAAAAAAAAAACATGCTTTCTGATTTGAAACCAAAGGAAAGAACCCAAGACAAAGAGAATATTTTGAGTGGACTAACTTGTTTTCTTTCATGCAAATGTAAAACAGTTAACAGAGGGTAACTGTTCACTCCTGATTTGAGTTTTTATGATAGGATTTAACGCAATTACAAATCAGACCCCAATCATGTTCACATTTATGAAGTCTTTACACATTTTCCTGCTTTTGGAAACCAGAGGAAGAAGAGGTTTCCCATCAGCCACCAAGAGCAGAGGGATGCTTTTCACTCGGTGCAGACAGACAGGTTCACCACAGTCAGTCCATGAACAAGGTGACGAGAAGCACGGAAAACACAGTTCTGCAAACTGGGAGATGCAGAGTAAGAGGGAAGCTTACAACTTATCCAATGAGTCCAAATAAGTCATATGCCCAGTGAAAAGACACAGACTCAACCAGCCCAAGTAACCTCACCTATGTTCATGAGTTAGCTAGTCGTAGAGCAGGAAATTTAAGGTGCTCCTCAATACTCTAGGTCTCCCTTTCCACAAACTGAAACTACTTTGAAACGACTCCTAAGACATTTCCCCAAGCTCAGCCTTCACATCATACCTTGGATTATGCTCTTGACTATCACCTCTGTGTGGTCAGCCAGGAGATCTGCCTCGGTGATTGCAGCCAGGGACAGGTAGTTGGACATATTCCTGCAGAGTTCCTTGTTGCCTCTGTGCAGGAACTTCACTGCGATGGGGACGGCTAATGCCATCACCGGGGGCCGGTTGTAATTCTGAGGAAATGCGAGAAAACAGCATATAGTAAGTGGCTCATTATTCATTCATTTATTCACTCATCAAAAAAATATTTCTTGAGCTAAGCTCTCAAAGTGTAGCTGTGAAAACAGGCTTTGCCCTGTTTCCATTGTATTTGGGAACCCTTGCTCTTATCAGGGAGACTTAAAGGCAAACAGACAGTTGATAGCATAGGTTAATGAGGGCCATGGTAGAAAAAGTTCAGGGTACTAATGGAGCAAAGAAGGAGCACTAACCCAGTCTTGCAGAGGGTGTCAAGAAGGACTTCATGGAGGAGGTGATGCCTTGGTTGTGACCTAGCGGATGAACAGGAGACGGCTGGGTGATGGCAAGAAGAAGAGTGGACAGAAGGAAAAGCAGACGTGGAGGCACAGACGGGAGAGAGAGATTGTGCATTTGGGGAACTGTGAGTCCTTCAGTTTGGAGGAGTGTGATTCATGTGGGAAAGCGGGTGGGGAGGTAAGAGAAGGGGCTGGAGAGGCAAACGGGTGTAATCATGAAAGGCCTGGCATGGCAGGCTGAGCAGGTTGGACTTGATTGTTAGGGTGACCCAGAGTCACTGATGAGAAAAACAACATCAGGTTTATACTTGAGAAAACAACCCAAGGAATGCTGAAGAAATTGCTTTCTGGCTATCTTAAAAACTAAAGTGTCGGCTCATGAGATTCAGAAGAAAAAAAATGAATGAACATAAGTAAAGGAATTTGGGATTCTAAAATAATCCTCTTCTTGATTTACTTTGTGACAGACATCAATATCTTGTGTATAAAACAATGCTATCAGCATTTAAGTACCTTATTTGGGAATAATATTTGAAAAATACAAATTGTTTTCTTAAAAGTGAATGGTATGTTTTTACTACCGTCAACCATTCTTTTTTTTAAAAAAGTATTTATTTTTAGAGAGAGGGGAAGGGAAGGAGAAAGAGATGGAGAGGAACATCAATATGCGGTTGCCTCTCATAAACCCCTCACTGGGGACCTGGCCCACAACCCAGACATGTGCCCTGACTGGGAATCAAACTGGCAACCCTCTGGTTTGCAGGTCCACACTCAATCCACTGAGCTACACCAGCCAGGAACCATCAACTCCACCCCTGACTAAATGTAAAGCACAACTTGCACAGTGCACAGCATGTTCAAGAAGGTGACTTTTTATTACATTAGAAATAAAAAGTGGTTTTTTTCTCTGTTCATGGAAAAAGTGCTTATATCTTTCTACTTTGAATTATCCCCTCTAATACCTCCCACAATTGTGGGTTTTTGGTTGGTGTTTAGTAAATATTTGCTTAATTAAATAACTAATGGAAAACATGTAAATGTATTGTTACAGTTGTCACTGGGAACATAATGTGGTAGGAAAGGAGGAGAGGATGGGGGATCCCACTGGCTCTTCTCCATCTCACTGGCATCATCCAGTGACAGTGATGGCCCAGTGAGAGTCCAACGCCCCAGTGCCATTCATTCTCAGGGCCAGCTGATGGGCAGGTGGTTGTTACATACTCCTTAGCAGATTCCAGCTTCCATAGCCATCATTTCTGGTACTTCTCATGAAGACGTTTCAGCTCTTGACTTAAAGGATGGTCAAAAGACTCAGACATTGACCAGAGAATCACAATGCCCTGGTCCAAATGATGGGTTCAAGGATGGGCAAGTTATCCAATTATAATTAAAGAGCCATTAAAGGGCTCTGTGAAAGAGATTCTGTTTTCCGATAGATTTAAAGCATTCAGAATGGAAGCTTGAGTAGCTGCCACCATCTCATGACCTCAGAAGGGGAGAATTTGTTTGAGATTCAAGGCAATATTGATCTGTATGAGAGATAAGTTTAGAAAAACAGGTTCTGGTGAGGTCATTTGAGCCCCTTCATGAGGCTGTGCCTCAGGCCAATTCTACCCCTAAATTGTTTTAAGTGAGCCAGTTAAGTCTCCAGTACTTAAGTGTTTATATCCTCCCAGTCCCTAGAAACAAAAACAGACAAACTCTGATAAACCCTTAATCCACTCCTGCAGTTTCACTCATGTTCTGGACTCAACAGTTAACCTGACTTTTGAGCAGGGAAAATAGATATTCGACAACCTAATCTGACATCACACGGTTAAGTCAGCCATCTTGAAACCTCTGACCCTATGCCTTGGTGACAAATCATGCTTATATAGCAGTTTCACTTACTGGTTTCTGTCCTAACTTCTTAGAGTTCCTAACACTATAAAACTATCAAAAAGACCATGGCCTACAGCCTGACTTCTCTAATACTAGGCTTTGCCTTTATTTACCCTCTTGGTGAATTTAACTGGGGCCTCATTGGACTAGACCATTACTGATATGATGAACTGTGAGGACTCCCTGAGAGGCTGGCTGCTCCCCTCCCCTCGCTTCAGCTTTGGAAGTCTGAGCATGTGCTTGGTCAGCTACCCAGAATGCTTTGGATCCACTGAGGCCAACTTACACCAAGGGAATTCCAAAAGGCTGGTAGACAATCAGTCATGCCAATCTACTCATCCACAGTCAGGGTGTTTCCCAGGTCACAGCTGGGTATCCATTTCACATTGCTAGGATATCAGGAACCAGATTACTAGCCAGAATCTCTACGCGCAGACACAAGATCTGATCGGAGCAAAGAAGAATCCTGTGAGGTGTTTCATCTGTGTCGTGTGAAACCTGACCAAAATAACACTCCTGCACTATAACCAAATCACCGTCTCTGGTGACCGGAACTTCATCAGGTTCAGTCTCCACCCGCTAGGCAGAGCTAGATAAATGTGCCAAAATAAGGGCTCCATGGTGAGCATCATGTTTTTGTTGACTTACTTTTCAGACACGTAGTCTTTAGGAAGGCCAATTCATGTGTCCATTTTCTCTATTATAATCATATTCTACCCCTGCTCCCCTGAGGTTCTATTCATATCACCTCACTTACAAAGCATTAGATGTTCTCCAAACCCCTCAATCCTACCTATACAATTTCTTGGGTTGTTCCTATAGACAGCCAATTTCTCCATTATGTGTAGACTTCTGCAAATTTAACTTTTAGATGACACATTTTTGTTCCTGGGACGGCAGGTCAAAATCCTCATTTTGAGAACACAATCAAACAACTCTTCTCAGAGCTCCTCAGAGCTTCCAATGAACTGCAGGCCCATGTTTATTTTATCTACCCTGAGCCCCGAGCCAAGAACGACTTGCAGCTACAGAGGTACACTGCTTCCATTGGAGGTCTACGTCTTCAAGCACATTTACCTGTGACTTGCTAAGAAACCACAGGTAGTGGCATTGGGAAGTACAACTCAGGTGTTTCCAACTAATTGTGGACACAGGCAGGCACAGCGAAAGGTCAATGGAAATCAGTATTCCCAGCAACTAATGTTTTTGCGCTTTGGACATGAACTAACACTTGCCAGCAACAACGAAATAACAGGCTGTCTTAGCCAATTTGATCATATTCTTTTTCCACAGTTCTAGATGTTCTTGAGAAAAAAAGCAGGCTGTTATTAAAGTCTATAAAGTGTGGTTCCAAGGGAAATATATAAAATCCTCTAAAAAATATATAATGTCATTATTGAAAAAAAACTTTAACATACTCAATTTTTCTGTTTTCCTCCCACAAAGGCCACCTAAAAACCTCTTAAATGACAGGAGAAGTGAAACATTATGCAAAGAGCAAGCAGTTCATATAAACACTAAGGAATTGCGACCAAAGGCTCACGCAATCTCTAAACAGTGTCTAGACGGTTCCTTGTGTATCAAGAAGCCATGGGTACAGCTGACAGCGACAGGATGTGAGGAAGGGGCTGGGGGCCAAGATAAGGCTGGACAGACACGGGCCCTGGGACCTGATAGGTACCATACAACCTCCTTTGCTCTCAAGTGGAGCGAAAGGAGTTGCTAATGCAGCAGACCTCAGGCCCATGCAGCTGTTTTATCACGAGGGTTCTGTGGATCATGGGAATGCTGATGGCGCACGTGCCAAGAAAGGCCTATGAAAACTCATACAAATAAACCACTTGAGCAGCAGCTGTTCACGCCAGAGTCTATGATGGATCTTGCCCCTCTGTGCAGACGTGAGCATGTTGGTATGTGTATCATCTTACATACAACTCAGTGCCCAGTACTCAGGAAACAAGCTCAGTGAAGTATGGGGTAGAAATAAAGACGTGTTCACAGGGACAGTTATAAATCTCTGGAGAAGCAAAACAAGAGGCCCTTGTTCTACAGATGCCAAGAATTATATTTCTTAACTAGATTAGCACCAATTTGAGCTTTTGGTGGAGATTTTCCTTTTGAAAATGTACTTTGGGAACCTTTCCCAGTGTTTTAAAATTGGAAAGAATAAAGCTAAGTAGAAGAGATATTTATCTGACGTGATAGCAACTAAAAAGCTCTTTGGCTCTCAGGCCTCGAATTCAAGAAAGAGCTGTAAAAGAGTAGCCTCAAGAAATAGTAAACATCATTTATTAAAATAGTTATACAATGGTTATTCATCCAGCATCATTGGTCAGATAATCAAATGAAATTTGAATTTACATATAAAATGTGTTGTTAGTAGTATGGCTATACGTAAAATCTATACGGCACATACCGTTAAGTTTTCCCGGTGTATTTGCTGACATGTAATAAGAGAGTGGGTCTCAGGACCCTGGGGGTGTGCTGCAGCCTCCTCCCACTTCACACCACTGTCTCATGTGGTATTAAATGAGGAATAAGTACCTTGACCCACTCTGGGAGCAGGGTAGCTGTTGTGGAAGCCAGGAAGCAATCATGTCTCTTGAACTATTTGTTCATTCATTCATTCATTCATCCAGTAAATATTATTTTGAGAACCTACTGTATGTCATTCACTTGTTCTAGGTGCTAAGACTACATTAGTGATTAAAACAGAGCTTATATTTTGGGGATGGGGCGATAGGCAATGAACAAAAGCTATAACAAATAATTAAATTAATAGCCTCTTACAAAGTGTTGAGTGCTATTTTAGTCTTCTGTGGATGATGCTGATGCTGATACCAATTTGAGTCAATACTCATGCAGCAATTTCTGTATCCTAAAGATTTTATGTCTATTTTAAAAATATGTATTTATTTAATCCTGACAACAAACTTACGAGGCAGCTACTCTTGTCACTTGCATTTTACAGATGACAAAATGAAGGCACAAAAAGATTAATTTGCTCAAGATCGCACTGCAAGTAAATGATAGAGCTGGGCTGCCCATTGAATAAACTCCTAAACCTACACAAGCAGTCCCGCCTCTAAGAGTTGCATTGGAAATGCTCTCAAAGCTGTCCAAGGCACTTGGCACGCCATGCTAATCAGGGACAGATTTTGAATTCTCATGACACATTAACTGGAGAAGAAATAAGAAAATTGAAGTGTGGAATCAAAGAGAATGGTCAATGGGGTCCTTCTAAAGACAAAATACAGATACTTTCTGATTTTCCAACAGTAGATTTGGGGATTATTCCTATTCTCCCCTCCAGATAACCCCGTTGGGCAATCTTCCTCTTCATGGGGCCATCCACTGTGTGAGCGGAGATGAGAGAGAAAATGCAGAGCTGACTTGACAACAGTTCCGCCAAGTGATTTAGTTGGAGAAGAGGCTGAAACTGCTCTAGAATTTCATTCTAGTACATCAGCTCTGTCCATGTACCTTGAGGCACCTTTTAATTTTTTTCAGCCCTCTCCAGGTTTGGATTTATCCTGGATTGTAATGTGTTTTGTGGAGGGCATCTTCCCCTTCATAATTTTTCCAGGGGCAAAGAAACAGGCTTTGGACAACTCCACACAAAAACCTGGTCAGAGGGAGCTGTGGTTTGAAATAGGCAATTCTGGATAGTGGCTCGGCCACACAGGGAGATCGATTTTGTAATAAAAGATGCTCTTCATGAGCAACCAGTTCATTATGCCCATTTTACAATTGTCGGAACAGAGGCTCAGAGAGATAAATAAATGATCTCTCATTTATATAGGACAAATAGCATCTGACTATAAGGCCCTCAAAGTCTGAAGCCCTTTGCTATTCCACCTCTCAGAATCTCCTAAGGCAATCAGAATGTCAAACTGGGAGGTGATCTGGTTCATCCTTTGTTTTCTAGATGACAGTTTGAGAGACTTGTCTAAGGACTCAGAGGGCTTTGTCAAAGGCGCTTCACCCAGCCCCAGCTGGTGTGGCTCCGTTGATTGGAGCATCCTCCTGTAAACTAAAGGATTGCAAGTTCGATTACTGGTCAGGGCACATGCCTAGGTTGCGGGTTTGGCCCCCTATCGATGTCTCTCTCCCTTCCTTCTCCTCTCTCTAAAATCAGTGAAGTCTGTCTTCACCCTATCATCCAAGGAAAGAGAAAGCAGAACTCAGAAGTGCAAGCTGCATACCTGTACTGATTTTATACTGAGGAATGTCTAGAGGGTGACTTCTTGGATTTTGTATTATTTTAAGGTTAATTTAGGGACCAAGAAAAGAAAGAGTTCAATACAGGAATTGGCAAAAGTAGGTTTACAGTTGTGAGTGTATGCCACACAGTTTATTCTTGTATTAAAATTTATTAATTATTGTGTTACTTATTTGTACAACTATAAACCTACTTTTGCCCACCACATATATTTACTCATTAAAAGAGGAATAGGAATGGTCCCTGGGGGTGGGTTGGAGTATAGGTTGAAAAAGGTAATTTGGGGGAAAATATGACAAAGTTTTTTTGTGTTAGTGAACGTATTTATGTTTACAATGGCAGTGAAGTGTCCAGGGAAAAAAATTGCGTGAAATGGGCAAGGGCGTGGAAAGAACTGGTGGGGCCCTGGCCTGACGCTGGGGTTGCTCATCTGGGGAGAAGGTGGATAGAGAGGAAATCACTCTCTTTATTTGGCTGTTGTGCATGCTAAAAATGCTAAGGATGGCTTTTGAAAGTTGATCTATATTGAAAAAGTATAATAGAATATGAGTCATCTGGATTTATACACAGTTCCCACAAGAACCCAAATTACAAGTAGGGTAAAATCATCTTTTCAGTATTTACTGCAAGCCAATAGTTGTCCTGAAAATTTGATGAAAGCTAAATGCTAGTGCTGGGACCACAGCCTTGCCTATGGTTCTGAAGCTGACTTTCTGGGATCACATCCTCAGGAGTGACCGGGACTATCCCTTGCTGAAAGGCGAGTTTCCCTTTAGGGCTTCCTGCCTTCCTATAAAACCTTCTGCCTCCTCGGAGGTCACACTAAGGACACCCTGTGCCCACAGGCTCTACAGGCTGGTGCTCCTTGTCCTTTTCAACCAAGAGGCCTATCCCTTTGCTCTTTTCTCAATCTCTTCCCAGAATACCAGTGCTTGTCCTCAGGACCCTATTCTCAACAATCTTTTTTTTTTTTTTTTTTTTTTTAAGATTTTATTTATTTATTTTTAGAGAGAGGAGAAGGGAGGGAGAAAGAGCAATGTATGGTTGCCTCTCACATGGCCCCCACTGGGACCTGGCTTGCAATCCAGGCATGTGCCCCGACTGGGAATCGAACAGGGTACAAGCTCATTCCCACTGAATCACTGAGTCCTTGACCAGCAGTAAGGTTAGCATTTTTATTTCTCAGAAGCATTTCCTGCCTTCTCTCCTACCCCACCCCCTACTTTTAAGTAGGAGACATAACCCCTTACCCAGAATAAAACATCCCTTTGCATTAAAGTTTAGGGCATTTGGGAAGGGCAGCCTGCTTCTCTGATCTTGGTCTTATTTCACAAATCTGGACTTTTGCACAATCTGTTTGTTTTTTTCCTCTTGGGACGTCCTCTCAATCCTCGGTGAAATTCCTAATTACTGTTCAAATGTGATCTCCATCCAGAATATCTTCCTGACTCTCTAGAACTGCACTACCACAGGAGCCGCTGCCCATGGGAAGCTCCTGAGCACCTGAGAGGTGAGTGCTCCAAAGTCAGGGCATGCTCAAACACATGCAGATGTAGAAGTTTCAGTATGGGCTGGCCAAAAAGTTCATTTGGGTTTTTTTTTTTGGTAAGATGCTCTAGTAGCGCTTAGTTGTCTTTAACTTAATTTGAAACAGTTTTATTAGATTGTATTGTGACAGCTGTCATATCAGTGTGCATTTAAAAAACAAACATCAAAATTGGTGGATTTTTGTGCAGCCATATTAACATTGAAGGTGGAAAATAATACACAACATTTTTAGCATATTACGCTTTTTTATTTTAGGAAAGGTAAAAATGCAACTGAAAAGCAAGAAAAGATTTGTACAGTGTATGGAGAAGGTGCTGTGACTGATCAAATGTATCAAAAGTGGTTTGTGAAGTTTTGTGCTAGAGATTTCAGGCTGGACGGTGCTCCACGGTTGAGTAGAGCAATTGAAGTCGATAGGGATCACATGAAGACATTAATTGAGAACAATCAATTTAATACCACATGGGAGATAACTGACCTACTCAAAATATTCAAATCAATAAAGTTATTGGTGAAAATGAAAAATGTGTCTTTTATCTTATGGAAAAAATCATACGAACATTTTGGTCAACCCAATATTAAAAAAAGTAAAGTATCTCATTAATTTTAATATTGATTACATGCTGAAATAATACTATTTTGGATGTACTGAGTTAAGGAAAATACGTTATCACAAGTCAATTTCATGTGTTTCTTTGTACTTTTTAATGTTGCTACTGGAAAATTCTAAATGACATAGGTGGCTCGTGTTGGTGGCCTGCACTCCATTTCTGCTGGGCGGCACTGCTCTGGGGTCTCGACCAGTGGTTTTGAACTTGTAGTGGGAGCTAAAGAGTACTGCTGATTTGTGACTCTCAGTCCGAATGTCCGTGGAGTGGCACTTGGGAGTCAATAATCTGTTTCTGATGTATGCCAGTAACATAGTCAAGATAACCAATGAAGGACAGATTTATTAGTTCTTTGTGGTTATATCCAAGCAGCATTAATCTCTTATTCATTTTATTGAAATCCCCATTTCCTCCCCTCCCATCCCCAGCCCTAGAGATAAAAAACAAAACAAAACAAAATTTAAAAAAAACAGTGTGATAGTGTGTGTAGGGTCTTTTGTTCAGTTGATCAGTCCCTGGACTGAGGATGAAATACGCTCCAGTTAAGCATAGACAACTGTGAGAGAAAAAATAAAAGAAGAAATGAAACTAATATTAGCTGCCACACACAGTGCTAGACATAGTCCGAATTCCCTGGACTGTGCTTAGTGGAACCACAATCCTGAGGATATTCGTATATGATGTGTTAGAGGTGGGCTGAGGGGAGAAACTTCATGGTCAAATCAGAGTGGAAAATGCAGTACTAAGCAGCTAGCCAGCTTTCTTTATTCCAGGATTGTCCAGAGACTTTAATATACTATGAAGCACTGGGATAGCCCATATTCTAGGACTTTCCAGAGACTTTAATATACTATGAAGCACTGGGATAGCTCAAAAGGGAAATATTTAGCTCAGTGTTTACCAGCTTATTTGATCACAGGATTCTCTTTGGAGGAACACCCTTCACCGTCACTGAACGGTAAATTTGTCGTAGACACTGTTGCTTCATCTGCATTTTACAGGGAGGAAACTGTGGTTTAGGAAGTTAAGTGTCCTGTCCAACATTTCGATCTCACATAATCGTGTCGCGGCTGAGCCCGAATTCCAAAATGATGTTTATGCCAGAGGAAAGAATTTAACATGATCAGAAGAGGCAAATATTATTATGGAGAATTCACAATGCACATAGAAATACACTTAAAAATGACTGCGTTAATTCTCTCCACACGGTCCAAACTCGTTGCCCCTCAGTTCAGACTCCACTCCCATTTTTAGTCTCCTTGGATGAAAGAGGTCTCCTTCTCTGCGCTTTCCAATATTCCTCATTTCAATCTGGGCACACATTGCTCTATTGTAAGCTCTTCATATGTACATGTCTGATCTCTCCAAACAAATTAGAACTTGCTCTGGCTTTCCTTTGAACGCCTCACAGGGCACCTTACATATAGTAAGTTTATTAATGACCAGCCTGTCTGGGTTAGCTATGGATGGCTTGTGGTATCTTTTGACAGTAGCCACACGCTACAGAAACATTGGCTCTTGGTTCAGAGACATCACGTGTTCACCTAAATTGCCAGCCAGTCTCAAATAGCATGATGTTGAACGCCAACATACCTGTAAAATGCAGCTCATGATATCAGAGGCGATTTTTGCATGGGGAGTGTCTTCGTCTTTCCCGGAGGTTCTCAGGTTGTGCTCCAAGCAGGAGTCCCAGAGTGCCACAAGGGCCTTCGCGTGCTTTTCGATGGACTCTGTCTCTCTGATGGCTGTTGTGATTCTTGTGATGCAGATTTCAACCACTGCCTGGTCGTTGTTATTGGTTTGGTAATCCTGTTTGGAAGAAAACCTTCATGTTAAATAATACTCTGGAAAGTTATCCTTCAAAGGCCTGACAAATACAAACTGAGTTATTTAGCAAACAGACGTGCAACATCATGGAGGGGGCAGAGTTGGAACCCTGCTCAGTTGGAGCAGGTCCCTGTGTCACAGAAACACAAACGGGGAGGGGTGAGAGCCTGAAGGAGCTTAATTATTCACTTGCAAGTGGCTTTAGTCTTCAGGCTATTTCAGTTTCTAAGTCCATTATTATTATCACTATTATTTTGCTCTGATATTTCAGTAACTTTTGTGAAATGTTTTCAGTTACCTTCCAATTTCTCCTCATATGCTTTCTCTCCGTGTATACAATAGAACAGATCATCTTTTTGTTCAAACAACTACCAAATCCATTTTAACTTTCCCCAACTCAATTTCCCTTCATCCCTGTATTTTAATTCTCCCTCAAATCTTTATTGAGAGATGATATGACCCTTCAAAACATCTAAATGTGAAAACTAGGCCCATTGCTTTAATTTGGAAATTGGTCTGACTGTGAACTTCACGTGGCAGAAGACCCTACACCAGCGTGTGCCCTCGGATAGGAGGCGATGGGGCTCTCCATCCCACCACGCTCCAGCTCCAGCTCCCGACCTGTTTACACTGCTACAACCAGCGCTGCAGAAGCCTCACACATGAAGCCCTCTCTACACCATAGACCACTTTGAGCCTAGATTCTCCAGAAGTAGAAATTTCTGAGGCAAAGCGCAGGAATGTTTTTTAAGGTTCAAGATACATTCTGCCCAACTATTTTCCAAAAAGGTCTTACGGATTTATATTCCCATCCACGGGGTGAAAACGTGTTCTGCCTATTGTACTTTTGCAAGAAGAAAGTATTTTTGTTTTGCTAATGTGATCAGCGAAAAACACTATTTCATTGTTGTTTTACTTGGAATTTCCTTGATCAGAAGAAAGGTTGACTATTTTGTCATGTTTATTGGCCATTTGTATTTCCTCCTTTGGAAATGCCCACTGTATTCTTCTGTTTATTTTTCCTTAGTTGATTTCATTTTTTTTTAAGTTCTCTCTTGGTGCCATATCTTTTTCTAGTGAGGATATTAAGTCAACATTTGGCATGTTGCTTGGGAATGTGTCTCCATGCTTCAGTATTTTTAGATTTTTTTTGTTCCTATTTATTGACACACTAAGTTTTTAGGTAGTCAAATATGTCAATCTTTGGGGATTTTATTGTTTTTCCTGTTTTAAATTGGAAATTTAAGTTATTTGTGATTATGGATTGAAATATAGAGCTGAGGAAATGAAACCATAATGTATCATATAGAGGTGAAAAATACAAAAGATTAAGAGGAATGGAAGATAAAATAGGATAGAATATAAAGGATATAAGGGCAAAAATTTTTGTTGGCTTTGTTCACTACTATATTTCCAATGCCTAGAATATTGCTGAAAGATAAAAAATAAATAAATACTTGCGGAATGCATACATGAATAAATAAGATTTACAGAAGGAGAGATTGGATGAAGAAGATAACATTTGAGATAATATTTTAAACTTTCCAAAATTTATTAAAAGCATAAAACCCAAACTCACAATACACAATGAGGACTGAGTAGGAAAATGCAAATAAAACCATGTCTAGAAGTATAATGGAACCATAGACCACAAGACCCAGAGAAAATAATAAAAGAGAAAACAGATTGCTATAAAAAAATGACAAGTAAACTGACAGTAGATTTCATAACAGCAATAATGGAAATTGCTGAGAAATAAAAATATTGCCAATCTAGAAATATATATCCAGGTGAGTATCATTCAAAATTAAGAGCAAAATAATAACTTTTTCAAAAAACAAGCATTGAGACTTTGTCACTAATAGATCTTTATGGAAGGGATTTTGGAATGTATCCTTCAAAGAATGATCAGAAAAGAAACAGGAAAATGTTAGGTACTCAAAGTAAACATTGGGTGAATTTTTTAAAAATCAGTGATTTTAAAGAATAGTTTCTAGGGAATTAAACAAAGTGGAGTAAAAGTGTTGCTCAAGAACGAGATGGGCATTAAAGTGTTCCAAGGTCCTTATGGTGAAAGGAGAGCAAAGCTATTGAATAACTTTAGATACAGTTATTGCAATTCTACAAATGTAAGAAGGCATGAATTATGAGATCTTCCATTATGAAGAAAGAGAAAAGACTTCCAATTAAGTTGTGAGTTACACTATGCCTTACAAAGAATTCTACAAAGACATGAATTGATGGTACAAGCATCGCATTTCTCTGCAATTTCTTTCATCTCTTTCAAGGGAATTGCCTTTTTCTCCTATTTTCGGTTGTATTGCTTACTGTAGTGTGATGGACCATCTTTTAACAATATCTTACTAACAAAAAAGTAAGTTCTCTTTCAGTTTCTATAAAACTCTTCAGTTATTGTTTTGTAATTTATGATAAACCTTTAGAACAGATCCTGGCACATGGTGAGCACTACGTAAGTATCAGCTATTATTGCTTACTCAGATGGGCCTTAAATTATGTTACAACTCAAGTCTTGACCACTTTCAAACAACTAGTATCATGCAGTTAACATTCTCTGACTAGAATGCAATAAAATTTTAACTTAACAACAAAAAGACTACAAAAGTTGTTTGGGAAAGTAAAACAGAAACTTGTAAATCACTTAGGGGTCAAAGAGGAAGTCACAATCAAAATGAAGTATTTGGAGAGTTCCGGCAAAGAGGGAGGCATAGGTAGAAACCCTTCACTTCCTCACACAACCAAAAGGAGGATAACAACCAATCTAAAATCAATAAACAACCAGAAGTGCCAGGAAATCAAACTGCATGGAACTCTGACAACCAAAGAATTAAAGAAACAGTCAAACAGAACAACCAGACTGGTAAGATGTTGGACAGAGAGAACCCATGGCAAGGTGGTAGACCACATGGGTGAGGCTGACTGAACAGGAAACAGACTCAGGGCTGTGGAGTACGGCGCTTGCCGCAGTGGGAGAAACTCCCGGTCTCACGAGAGTTTGTTGGAAAGTGGGCTAGAGCCGAGCAGTCCAGCTGCACTGTTCCCTCTCTGGCCCCTTCCCCACAGGCAGCACCGCAGCACAGCTAGGAGTGTTGCCCTGCCTGGGTGAGTATCTAAGGCCCTGCCCCCTTCCAACTTAACAGGTGTGAGAGAAAAAGAAATATGGCCCAAATGAAAGAACAGAGCAAAACTTCAGAAAGAACTAAGCAATGAGGAGATAGCCAACCTACCTGACAGAGCATTTAAAGCCCTGGTAATCAAAATGCTCACAGAACTGATTGAGGTTGGTTGAAAAATGAAAGATACCCAAAATGAAATAAAGCAAAATATTCAGGGAACCAACAGTGACAGGAAGGAAATGAGGACTCAAAGCAATGATTTGGAAAAAAAAAGGAAGAAATAAACACCTGACTGGAACAGAATGAAGAACTAAGAATTCAGAAAAATGAAGAGAGACTTAGGAACCTCTGGTACAAGCTGAAACATTCCAATATTCAAATTATAGGGGTGCCAGAAGGAGGAGAAGAACAACAACAAGAAATTGAAGATTTATTTGAACAAATAATGAAGGAAAACTTCCCCAATCTGGGGAAGGAAATAGACTTCCAGGAAATCCAGGAACCCCAGAGAGTCCCAAAGAAGTTGGACCCAAAGAGGAACACACCAAGGCACATCATCATTAAGTTACCCAAGATTAAAGATAAAGAGAAAATCTTAAAAGCAGCAAGAGGAAAGAAGAGAGTTACCTACAAAGGAGTGCCCATAAGACTATCAGCTGATTTCTCAAAAGAAACCTTGCAGGCAAGAAGGGGCTGGAAAGACATATTCCAAGTTATGAAAGGCAAGGACCTACATCCAAGATTACTCTATCCAGCAAAGCTGTCATTTAGAATGGAAGGGCAGATAAAGTGCTTCCCAAATAAAGTCAAGTTAAGGGGTTCATCATCACCAAGCTATTATTATATGAAATGTTAAAGGGACTTATCTAAAAAAATGAAGATCAAAAATACAAACAGTAAAATGACAACAAACTTACAACTATGAACAAATGAACCTAAAAAAAAAAAAGAAAAACAATGAAAACAAAAACTAAGCAAACAACACGGACAGGCACAGAATCAGAGAAATGGACATCACATGGAGGGATTTCAGTGGGGAGGGGGAAGGGAGGAATAGAGGGGGAAAGGTACAGGGAAGAAGAAGCATAACTGGAAGGCATAAAATAGATGGGGAGAGGTCAAAAATGGCATAGGAAACCGAGGACTCAAAGAATTATATGTACAAACCATGGACATGAACTAAGTGGGGTAGATACTGGAGGGTTGGGGGTGCAGGGAGGAGGGGGGATAAAAGGGGAAAAATTGGGAAAACTGTAATAGCATAATCAATAAAATATACTTTAAAAAAGAATGTATTCAGAATATATAATGAAAATACCATATCTCAAAAGCATGTGGGATTAGGCTACATGGTCTTATACTTACACTTATGGTTATAAATGCTTTTATTAGAAAATAAGAAAGTAAAAAAATCAGTAAGCTAATAATACACCTGAGGGGATTAGAAAGAGGATATAAAATACAACCAGAGAAAGAACAAAGAGGAAATTAGTAAACTTAATAAAGCTAATGAGAGATAAAAAGATCCCATATAGGTGATTAATAAACTAAAAGCTTTTTTAAAAAGACAAAGCTCAGAAAATATTAGTGAAAGAAAATATCAATGAAAACATGCATTTAAATACAGATGCAACAGAACACAAAAACAAGAATAATACAAATAATTTTATGCCAATAAATTTGAAAACTTAGATAAAACATACAATTTTCTAGAAAATATTTTTTACCAAAAGTGACTAAAGCAACCTCCCCACCCATTTTCTTCAAATAAATTGAATGTCAATTTTCTCCAAATAAATTAAATCAGTAGTTTAAAAATCTACTTTAAAAAACCCTAAACAAGACAAATCTCATGATACCCAGAGTGTTTTACAGTTTTCTATGAAGTCAAGGAATAAATCACCATAATCTTATAAAACTCTTATAGACAATAGAAATGTGGAGAAATTTCCCAATTCATTTTATGAGACTAGTATATGTAAGTTGATACCAAGCCAGGGAAAGACAGTAGAAGAAAGGATAATCATAGGCCAATTTCATTAGTTCCAAAACCCCTTTAAAAATAGTAAGCCAAATCAGGAAATGTATTAAAATAAATGTCAAGTTTCATTTTATCCCAGGAATGCAAAAAATCTATTAGTGAAATTCAGCACATTAACAGATTAAAAGGCGAAAAGAAAATGATCTCAAAAGGGCAGAAAAAGCAGTCGATAAAATTAAACAATTCTTAGAAAAATGAGAATGAAAGGAAACCTCCTTAGTCTGATAAAAGGTACTAACTGAAAGCCTGGGGCAAACATCATACTTACATTGAAAAGGCAGAAAACTTCCTTTAAAGAATGAGAAAAGGATTTCTATCATCCCCCGCTTATGCAACATTATTCTGGAGTGCTAGTCAGGACAATGAGACAAAGAAATCATATAAAAGGCAGAAGGATTAGAAAGGAAGAAACAAACTCATCATTATTTTAAGATAATGATTATATACTTTAAAAATTCCAAAGAATGTGTTTCTCTCATCCTAAAAACAACAACAACAACTCTTTCTTGACTCCCTAATGCTAATTGCCGCCCCATTTCTCTGCTCTTCTTTTATAGGAAAATGGGTTGTCGCTGCTCATTTTTTTCAGATCTTTTCCTCCCATTTTGTCTTTAACAGCAATCCGACTTGTACCCCTTCCTACCCAATGATACTGCTTTTGTCCAGTCACATGACCTGCACGTGCTTGAATGTAAGGTCAGTTCTCAGTCCTCATCCCACTAGACCCATCAGCAGCATTTGACACCAGTTTCTACTTGATAGTTTCTTCATTAGCCTTTCTCATCATGCTCTTTTGACTTTTTCCTCCTTTCCTAAACTTTCTCTCAGGTCTTTACTGGTCCTTCATCATCTCTGTGACTTCTAAGAACTGGGATCAGTATTTGGACTCTCAATTTTTTCTATGCTCCTTCCTTTGGCGATCTCATTCATTCTTAAGGCTGATGACTTCGAAAATGATCATGTCCAGCCTCCACTTCACGACTCACCTCCAGACTCATGTATCCAGCTCTCCACATGGCATCTCCACTGAGACATCTGACAGCCCATAGTTCACGTGTCTTCAGCACAACTCTTGATTCCTTCATACCCTCCTTCCCTCATCTGTTCCTCCCTCAGTCTTCTCCATCTTACTCAATGACAATTTTATCATTCAAGTTTTTCAGGCCAAAAATCGTTGAAATTCTCTCTCATTCTCTCTTTCTCTCTCTCCACACCGCATCTCTGTCCACATCAGTAAAGACTGTTGGTTCCACCTGCATAAATATATCCAGAATCTGAACACTATTCACCACCTCCATGGCTCCATGATGGTCAGTCTCTGTTCTTCTTCATCTGTATTATTGCAGAATATAACTGGCTTCCCTAATTCCACCTTTGCCTTTCCACAGACCGTTCTCAAAATAGGAAAAGGAAAGTCAGTTTGTGTTACCTTCTCATCAGAGTTCCCTAACGGCTGCCCAAGGCCCCACGTGATCTGCCTCTACTTTCCTTCTGTCCTGTTGTCCTTTGACCTCCCTGCTTCGTTCCCTCTATTATAGCCACACTGGCCTCCTTGCTGTTTCTCAAAAACTCCTGGCTGCCTCCAACTTCAGAGCCCTTGCACTAGATGTTTCTTTTGCCTGAAATGATTTCGTCCAGGTATCCACAAGTATCGCTCCCTTATTTCGAAGTTTTTCCTAAATGCCAGCTTCTCAGTATGTCCTACTACCCTATTAAAACTTCAGAATTCTAATCTCTTGTCCTTCTCCTCTGCTTTATTTTTCTACACAGCACTTACTTATCCTTTCCTAATATGCTACATAGTTTTCTTATTTATTTTCTGTTTTGCCCAATTAAATGGATGATAGCAGACATTTTATTTATTTATTTATTTATTTATTTATTTATTTATTTATTTATGTCTATTTTGCTTGGCCTTGTATCCTCAGCATCCAGTACAAGGTCTGCAACATTGTAGGTTCCTAATATATTTATTGAATACATGGAAAAATATAGACAAATTATTAGTATTAATAACAGAGTTATGTGAGTCAACTAGACACAAGGTCACTACACAAGTGGTATTTCTGTTATAATCACCTTAAAAATAGTTGTGAAATACAATTGTTAAATAAAAGATGCCATTTATAATATCAGCTAAAATATAAAATACTTATAAATTGAAACAAAGATGTGTAAGACTTTTAAGATCCTTATGAAAAAAAATTATAAAACTTTATTGAAAGATATTTAAGAAGAGCTAAATGAATACAAGACCTACAGATAAGAAGAATCTACCATGAAGATATTAATCTTCTTCAAATTAGTCTATAGACATAATGAAGTTCCAAGCGAGATACAACAGAATTATTCATAAAACTTGAGAAGCCTAGTATAAAATTGTTAAAGAAAAAAAACAAATGAAAGCAATTTTAAAGCAGGAAATGGAGATACTTGTTCTACCAGATATCAATACTTATTATAATCAAAGGTAAAAGGCAAGCTACATTTGGAGTAAGAGATGTATAACATGCATAGGTGACAAAGGATTATTACAAAAATATACAAAAAGCTCCTTCTAATTAATAAGAAAATATATATTTTAAAAAAATCTCCATAAACAAATTGAAAGAAAAAAATCCCAACCATAAACAAGTACTTTACTGAAGAAGAGAGCCAAATGACAAATAACAAATGAACTTATTTTTAAAATGGTTAGCCACCCTAATGAAGGGATTGTGACTTTTAATAACAATCATTCATCTAAATTGAAAAACACTTTAGAAATCTGATAAAAGTAAGCATTGCTGAGGTAAAGCCACTGGAACACTCGTGTAAACCAACGGGAGAGCAAATTGGTACAACCAAGTTGGAGAACAATTTGGTGGTGTATCAGAAGGTTGAAAACATATGAAGCCCCCAGACCAGTTGTTTCACTTTGAGTTGTGTACCCTAGAAATACCAGCACGTTTGCCCAAATGGCTAATTGTAAGAATGCTCCCTGTAGCACTGTCTAAACAGTAAATGTCCATCAAATGAAGAACGAATAAACAAACTGGGCATAGTCATGTAACGGAATACTCTATCCCACTGAAAACAAGTAGATTGGAAGTGCATGAACCAACATAGCCAAACCTCAAAAACATAATATTGAGCTTATGACTGCATTTATATGAAATTTAAAAACAAGAAATATAATACTACAAGTAATTTTTAATCATGATCACATGACAAAGAAATGAAAACATGCATAAATAAATACCACCATCAGGATATTGGTTACCTTTGGGAGAAAGGGGAGAAGAAATGGATTAGCAATTGACATGCATGTGATTTCAACATTATCTAATTGGTTACATTGGGTGGTTTTCGAGTGCCTAACACTGGTAGATGGAACAATTAGGCATGGGTCATCATCACGGGGCAGGTGGAGGTGGGAGTGGGAGAAGGAGACAACCTCACCTGAAGTAGTGTGGAAGGAGAGCTGAGGGAATAGGAGAAGTGATTATTAGGTAAAGGTATTCCAGAAAAGACTGCACGTGAAAAGACTTAAAGTCACATTGGGGAACTTTGAGAGAAGTTTTAGTGAAAAGTCACATTTTCAAAGCCAAGTATAAGGACAGAATATTTTTCAGCTGTGTTTTGGAGTAATGGGTGGAAAAACAGGGCTTGAACTACAGAGTAGAATCTAGTGAGTTTCGATTATTTTGTGAGTGACTTTAGAAGAAGGATGGGGGGCTTGCTTACCAAATTTTCAAATCTACAAAGCTGGAAACGATAACTAAAATATTAGACAAAATCAAGATTTTTTAAAAAAGGGATGGATATCCTGGAAGAAGGACCAAAACACAAGAATATTATTGCAGTGGTTTAAAATGTGACATAATCCACTTAAAATTTTTTTTAAGTTATCCAATTACAAGTCTTGATTCAACCTGAGGATCTTGGCACATCACAGGATAGAGGTGGCCAACTATCTGATGTTATTATTGAAAAGAAATTTTAGAAATGGAGTATTTGACCAGGATCAGCAGTTATTCTAAGCAATTTGTTCAAGATCTGAGCAATGATAAATTACAATAATAAATTAGGAAGATTCCAGGGGAGGTTAACCAGAATGGTGAGAGTGTAGGCAGTACTTGGGAGCTACAATAAAGCATCCTTCAAGAACTTGAAAAAAAAGATGATCCTTTGAGGATTAAACAACAGCAACAACGACAACAAAATTCACTTGTATAAGTGGAATTAGCCAGGTACTAGGTTAACCCGAGATGCTGTATGGACATGGATGACTTCATAGGTGAGTTCAATATAATCTCAGGAAGGTAGAACTGAAATGTGATCATAACAGAAGAGGAAGAAGCCTAATAAATAATAACATTCCTTGTCTAGTGAAAGATTGGGTAAATAGACTTGGAGAGAATAGCATTGAGCACAAAAGAATTCTAAATGACCCGAGTTTTATTTTACATTGTAAATCAGTCAGTCCACATTCTAATTGATACTTTTGAGTCTTGTGTTTGGATAGCATGATTCACACAGCATTTCTCACGTACTGACAAAACTGATTTTCTAGACCTGACACTAGAAATGTGAGGTAATGTAGCCTTTCCCTGTCATAGGCCCCTTCCTTGTCATGGAAAAACATTAGAGCACTAAGGATGTTTAGCTGGGAAGAGAGAAGCCAGAGGTGAAACGGATACCCCTCTTCATAGGTTTAAAGGTCTTCTTGTAGGGGCAGGGGTTAGATTCTTTTGATTGTTGGGGCAAAGAAAAGAACAAAGCACAATGGATAGAAAAGACAATAAGGTTTCATCTGGCTGAAAGAAGTAACAAGCTAATAATTACAACAGTGGAACAGCTGTGTTTTTTTTGTCAGGATTCATTGGTCATAAGCAACAAAGTCTAGACACTATTAAAATAATAATAATAAAGATATGAGGTAGCTCACAGATTTGAAGAAAAAGCTGTACTACTTACTTCAGAAGGAGAGTGACCAAAACAGAGATGGTGACAGAGGGGCAGGAACCAAAGGACTATTTCTTGGGAGCACCATCATCATGATAAATCACCCTTTGCTGATTTCTTTCCAAAATTACTGGAAAATAAATTCTGGTTGCTATAGTTTGGGTCAGATGTCTCTACTTCTTTTCTTCCTTTTCCCCATGCAAAGGCAAGGTAGGGAATGTTGACTTAAGATCCCATCAAAGCTTCATGCAATGGAGAAGGGAAATTTACAAAAGGAAAATTTTCAAGCAGAAAAATATCACAAACTGTGTCCTCCTCATCATTGCAAGTGCAGAAAGGAAGGCCACCTATTTGTTAGGAATCCTAAAGAAGAAATTTCTGTGCTGAAAGGAAGTTGGGAAAGATGATTTAGAAGGTCCCGTCTAGTTCTAAATGGAAACTGACAAGTGGAATTGATTACTGAGATCTGGGATCATTAGGAAAGAACTGATAAGGAAGATCTGGTCTGGTCCTGTTCATACGAGAAGGATGGGATGCAGCTAGCAGTGAAGTAAGTGATGGAGTAGCTATGGTGGTTCAGTGGACTGATCACTGGCATTGGTCATTGAATGTCATGGGCATTGTGGCATCATCAATAGGTTTTGAACAATAGAGAGACATGTAATAAAATCTGGTTTACAAAGTTTAATCTGGTAACTATTAGTAGAATGAACTAGAGAAAGGCAGGACCAAAAGCAAGAGATCAATTATTTTGAGGGCCTGAGCCAGGGTGATAGCAGCAGGAAGGGAAAAGAAGGAGCAGATGAGAAGCATTTCTCTGTCAGTGTCTACAGAATTCACAAGGCAAGAGGGGAGTGACAGAGAGGGAAGTCTAGAAAAATGACAGTGTAACTGAATTAAAGATGGTAATTTCTAATTGAGGTGCTGGATATTAAGTACCATGAGCTTGAAGCTTAGAGAGAGATGTCAAGCTTAAGAGCATACATTTGGGATTTCCTCATGTAGAAACTGCACTTGAGGTTATATGAACAGATAACTTTCTATAAGGACAAAATATAATGCAAAAGGGCAATCATGTCTTTTTAGAAAGAAGTAATCACTGAGAACTAGAACCATTAGACACCATTGAAGGAATAAAGAAATTTAAACTGTTTTTAAAGGAATAGAGAAGGAGAAGGAATTTCACAAAGGGACATATTTAGGATTGATTAGCAAACTTAAATATTGGATTTATCTGAATGATTTAAAAATTGGATTGAGCCCTGGCTGGTGTGGCTCAGTGGATTGGACACTGGCTTGTGAACAAAAGAGTTGCGGGTTGGATTTCAGGTTGTGGGCCAGGTCCCCAGCAGGGGGCATGCAAAAGACAACCACACATTGACGTTTCTCTCCCGTTCTTTCTAACTCCCTTCCCCTCTCTCTAAAAATAAATAAATAAAATCTTTTTAAAAATTGGATTGATTTTCATGATTCTGCTAAAAATGATTATTTTTATTCTGCTACCCGTTTGCTCTATGCCATGGTTACAGATAGAGAAATGGAAGAAGTGAGATATGAGAGAAGTTAGTAGATGAAGAACACAGGAAAACTATTGATTTCTAGACCTCTGATCTGGTGGGATGCTGACTGGAGGGCTTAAAGGATCGCCAGTGCTCCCGATGGCAAGGGACCTGCCAGCCCTAACAGTTAACATTGGGACAAAAAACAGACAAAACTCGCCAGTCCTAAAATTCTGAGTTTAACATCTGTGAGACAAAGCAACTAGTGAAGGAAACAACAGCAAAAATCACTGACACTAGTGACCTCTAGTGGAAAAAGGTTTCAATATATATAATGCATTTATTCTATCTAATAGATATTATAAGATGGTATTCATTATAACTAATAAATATTATAAATAAGATAATATTTATTAAAATCGTATATATATGTGTATATGCTATTAGATTACATGAAAATCAGTGGCATATTCACCCAATTAATTTCCAGAGTATGAAGAATGGGGCTGCTGGAAATAGCATATAAATCTTACCCAGAAAGTGGCAATGTACCAGGAATAGTTGGTGTTTTGAGCCAGACTAAGTTGATGAATGTTCTGGAGAACATGTGGATACTAATTGCTGTTGAAGGCATTACCTGAGAAAAGAAGAGTGTTTGGGCAGTGACTTCACTGGTCACTGGGGGAATCTGGCACGTTAATGGCAGCCAACAAGAGAACGTGCTGACAGGCTTGAGGAGGAAGCACTGCTTGCTAGCGTACCTTTTAAATACTTCTTTATAACGTGGAAGAAAGCTGTTATTTCTGAAGTGTGTACATATTTGCTAATTCAGTATTTTACAGCTTGAGTGCTGTCCCTTCCCTCTGCCCCGTGGGTGTTTATGCCACAGGTTGGCAAATGCTGTTGAGCTGCGAGGATGCGAGAGGATGCTCGGTGGCCTTGGCCTTTGACATGGGACCGGTCTCATGAAGGGTCCAAGCCTGATCAGGACGTCAAGATCAAAGCGCACCACATCCAACCCCTTTGGGAAGTACTTTCAGAATCTATAATCTCGACATTGAGGAGAAGCAAAGGAGCGGGAGGGTTGATAGAAATTTTTAATTTGTCTGATCACACTGGGAGCTAATGATTGGTGAGGTGAATTAAATGGTGGAGGAGGGGAATGTAGAAAAAGAAGCAAAGCAAAGGGAAAAAATATAGAAGCTAAGAGAATCCGCGTTATCAAGCCCTGGGCAACTGTCACTTCTGGCAGCAGAGTGACGGTTGTCCTTGTCTCGTATTACTTGCATGGCAGGAGGTGTCATCCTGCCTTCTTTCATTATTCAGCCTCCACCACACGATCGGCTTTGCGTCCTGATGCTGCTGTGTAGCTTGGCAGGTCTGCTTTCCCCCGATTTGCTCCCTCTCCTCTCCCTGTCGTTCCAAGGATTTAGAAATAACCCTTAGAGGAGCCTTTTGTAAAAATTCCACTCTGGCCTGCCATTTCCAGAGTTCTGATCTCTGTGAGGGGGCAGAAGGTGGCCTGGCTGCCCTCTGTTAATGACCTTCTGGTATGAAGCCTTAGAGGCTCACTAAACCACAGAGCAGAGTTAAGAGTGATCCTTCCTCTTTCCCCTGCAACGATCCTTTCCCCCAAGATTAGCACAATTATTTGGCTCTAAAATAGGTCATTTCAGGGGTCTAGTTGGAAAGCAGTTTACTTACTGAAGATGAACTAATTATTTTAATTTGCTCCAAAGCTTCTGTCAGGCTGTCTTCAATCTCAGAGTCATCCAAGGAGAAGAGGTCCCCAGCTCGGGAGAGATCTTTTTGCCCTAAGACCAGTCTGAACAGGTGATGCATGATGAGGAGTTTGATAGTCAATTGACTTTCTGTAGGCCCAGGGCCATGCGTCCCAGTTATCAGAGGTGAATAAGACAAAAACATGGAGCAGGAGGTATGCTTTGTACTCCTGGAAAGGTCGTTTTTCTCCAGACTTTGAGGTCTTCTACATTCTCTGCAAGAGAAACAAATGACACAATGTAGCCATTAGCAGAAAAACATGATCTCAGAATGTGAACTTGGTGCCCAGCAGAGAGAAAAAACAGAGACCTTTGGAAATGTGCATGATGAAGTGAGTTTCAATCTTTTTCATCTCGTGGCACACATAAACTACTAAAATTCTGTAGCACACACCAAATTATATGTGTGTGTGTGTACACATATATGTATATATTTTGCTGATCTGACAAAAAATAGGTATAATTTTGATTCATGCACACCAGATAGCTATTGTGTTAGCGGTTGCCATTTTTTTTTTATTTGACAATCTAAGGGAAAAGAGGTCAGTGCCCTGACTAAATAGTCAGGTATCGCATGCTTTAAATTTTTTTGTGACATACCAGTGTGCCTCTTGCAGCACACTGGTTGAAAATCGCTGGCATAGAGTAACAGAGTCTGGCTTGATATCTTCAAATGAGATCTTTCCTTATTTTTGCCTCAAAAAATCCTGTCAAAAATTATTAGGTTTCTCCAGAGTTTAATTTGAGCCTTAAAGCAGCATAAATCCCACAATTATTTTTCTCTTTTCTATATAATTCTTTTTTTTCTCCATGCTATAAAGAAATAAGTGGACAAGCAACAAATATGTCCAATGCTTGCCAGATTTTCCCCAAACAGATTCCCATGGAAACCAAACAGAAAAGGGTAATGAAAGAAAAGAGAGAACACAGGAAACATCTTTTAGACCTACTGCCTGGTTTCCTCTCTTTTCTGGGACGTGGAAACCAATGCTTACCTTCCTGGTGGGGCTTCTTTGCTAAATTGACCACAGAAGCTGCCCCAACCCTCAGTCCAGAAGATGACCTAAATTCCTGCCCTGTTCTTTTGCACTCTCTAAACAAGTAGCAGTGAAATAAAGGACTCTAACTAGGACTGTGTGGCTAGTTAAATCTTAGCAGAATGTGAGCATGAACTTGAATATTGAACTTGAAGATGGTAACATTTCATTGCGGGCTAAAGGAGAAGGGCTTTGGGATCAGGCAATCCTCCCTCTAGTCCCACAGCTGAAATAATGAACTCTCACTGTAATTCCCACTCAATTAACAGTCCAAAGAGAGTAGGGAAATAGTGCAAATTAAATATCTGATTATTCTCATCAGCTCCCTTCTGGGCCTAATAAAATCACAGACCATTTGCACTATAGAGACCTTAGCAATCATTTAACGGCCAGGGAGGTTTAATGACGTCACCAAGGCCCCGTGGTAACTGTGGCAGTACTGTTCTCTTAGTTTCAGGCTAGTGGGCTTCCGCCACATTTTACAGATAACAGGAGTTATCTCATACATGCAGGTAATGTATAAGAGCAGCCCCCGGCACAGAGAGTGAGAACTGAGAGTGATTTATTTAATATAAGCAATAGGCAATTCTTTCTAGCATTTCACTCTGCTCGTTCTCCACAGAATGAGTGTGAAGAGGAAGAGGGGAGTCTCTTGCTTCCTGGGCCATCCAAGACTTTCCTTCTGAGCTATCGCTGTGGGAGTACTTCTGTGCTAAATGCAATTTTAAAGTTTAAAGATACATAGTCTCTATGCAATATGGTCTCTCAATACAAGTCAAATCTTTCATCAGACACTCAAGTAAATAAGCTCTCAGTAGTATTCCAAAAGATGCAATTCATGGGTCATTAAAGGGATTTCAAGGGTAATATTGCCTACATGAAACTTTTACACAACGCATCAGCTTTAGAAAAATGACACCCAATATTTATATATGCTTGTCTGTGTGTCAGATACTGTTCTAAATGCTTTGTAGACATTAAGTCACTTAAGCCCCGTAATAACTATATGAAGATATTTTATCCCCATTTGACAGATGAGAAAACAAGGACATTAAATAACTTGTCCAAGCCACACGGCTAGTAACTAGAGAACTAGATTTTGGATCCAGAGTGCTAGGTTCCAAGTTCATAACCATTGACGTATGTTTGAGGATAAAGAGATGGGAAGTCTGAAGAAAATGAACTCCTCTCCCTCCTACACTGACTCTGCATCCCTGCCCATTTACGCCCTGGGAGAGCAGGAGAGTTGCAGGGAAGAGAAGCTTAGAGGAAGAGAAGTGAAGGAGTTTTGCAGGGAAGGTTTAGAAAGAGAGGAGGAGTAAAGTACTCCTACAGAGTCGTTTACATCCTGGCAAATTGTGGAAGTGTGAACTACAATAGCAACGAGAAAAGTTAGGACAGTTTTTTCCTGAATTTTCCCTTTAATGCATTCCTTCACCCCTCCCCACCCCGCCCCCCACTCAGATATTTATAGTGGGAGAATATCAGTGAAATCATATTCAGGAAGATAAGACACGGGCTGGAAATGAGTTCACCTTGACCAGTCAGCTTGTTGGTCAGCATCTGGCACTTCCTGAATCAGATTCAGCTGCCCCACACATATCAGCCAGAGCTCCAAGAAAGAGCAGAAATATGGTCTGGGGGAGAGGGGCACCCACAGGCTTTTTCTGAGCGTTTTCTTTACTCTCCAAACGTACTGTGACAGCCGTGTGGAGCCCACAATCACGCTTTCACCTTCACCTGTTACTCCTGAGTGTCCATCATGTGCAAAACATTGTTCAACACACCACTGTACATGGAAACTTCCACACATCTAGGGGTGGGGGGAGAAGGGATGAGACTTACACCAAACATTACAGAGATGATCACCAAACATTACAATACAGAGATGACCCAGAGAAAAGTCTTCCACGTGCTGTAAAAGCAAGTTTGTGGAAGTACAAGGGAGAGAGAGATCATTCCTAGCGGACGATGACAAGGAATGGCTTTGTGGAGGAAATGGTGTTGGAACCAACCTTTTTTAATATGTTTCATTCGATGCACATGTCCTGAGTACATGCTAAGTCAATTCCTGTCTGGGGGCCAAGGTTCAAGTTCCAGACTGGCCACTCAGTGGTTATGGGACTTTTGCTTCATGCTTTTTCCTTCACTGAGCCTCAGTTTCTAGATCTGCAAAATGGGGTTAATACATGCCTAGTTTATCTCATCAGATTATTTTGAAGATGAAAGCTGATAACACACGTAAAAGAGCCCTTTGTGAAATAAAAACACCAACACTTGATGTTTCATGAGTGTTAAGCAGGTGTCAGGCACTACTGCAAGCACTTCCCAAGTATTGAGTAACTTAATTCTCATGACAGTTTCATATGACAAGAAACTGATGTTCAGAGAGGAAAACAGCCAGCCCAGGGCACATGGAGAGTAAGCTGCAGAGTTAGGATTGAAGGCACTTGGTCTCCCAAGACAAAGCCCACTCAGGGCTGTGTACAGTTGTATACATGACGATGTGTGATGATTATTAAGCTGCCTCCCTTCCCATCGGTCCTCATTTAAAGGATATCCCACATGCTTCACTATGCCATCTTTCCTGGATAAGGATCAGCAAGACATGTTATTTATTTTTCAGCAGCTCGGGTCAATGTTTTGCTCCAGTGTCTGGTTTCTTTGAAACAACAGGGAGAAGGTCAGAGACAGATCAAATTCTACCTCATTTCCTGGGAAACCCGCTATCCTTATGCATGTCATAGCCCTGTGGTCTAAATGCATGTATACAGAGGCACCTAATGATACACACACAAGCACACGCATATGCACACATGTGTGCACACTCAGACACTTTCTATACCTGAAGCTCTTTGCTAGCCACTTTCTGCTCTTAGTTCTCACACCAGACCTGCAGGTTACAAAGAGGAAACAGGACGGGTGAGATTAAACATCCTGTCCGAGGCTCTGCACAGAGCCAAGATTCACATCCAAGTAGGTCAGCCTCCGAATCTCGTACTTTTTGAATTAAAAGAAAAACAAAAACACTAGCTTACAAAATTCCTTCTCAGTCTCAACTTTCACTCTCATCATTTCCTTTTCTAATGTTATGGGAGCCTAAGCTGAAGCCCACATTCTCATTACTTCGTATATATTTCTTGAGCAGGTATTGGTTGACGAGCCAGGTTTCTGTAAGGAGACACAGACACCCCCCAAAGAGAAATGATTCTGCACCAAGCATGACACATTTCAGGGGGTCACAGCTCTCCCTCCCGGCAAACTCAGTTTACCTGCGTGCTAGTCCTCCCAGGCGCCCTTGCTGTCACTCAGCTGTGTGTTTGGAGGCTGGGAGGGAGATTCGGGCAGCGGGCTCCCAGAGCACAGCGAGAGGGATCCACTCAGCTCAGTGAACCTGAAGTTGATCATTGTGGTGCCGGGTGCCGGGTGAAAGAATTCGCGGAATGCAGCCCGATGCCACCGACAGCTCCGGAGCCGGTCAGGTGACAGGCTGCACCTCGCCCAGTGGAGAGAGAGTTACCTCTGAGTGAAATGCTCTGTTTCCTGGGGCGAAACATAAAGCCCGCTCCAGTAAAGTAGAGTTGTTTTTAACAGAGCAAACAAAACTCCCTGTGTTCGTGAAAATCTATACTTGCCCTGGAAAGAATGGGGGGAAAAGAGCCACATAGGAAACACAGTTTCAACAGCAACTCAAGCAGGTGACTGCAATGGCTACTGGGAGCCATTTCACAAAGCTGGGGAAGAGAGAACTGTAACTTAATTAACACTTCCCTCCCTCTCGAGATTTCACAGGCACAGTTTGAAACACTGAGAGTTTGTCCTGTAAGAGAAAGCTCCTGCAGAAGTGATTTCGACCATTCTCATCTCATGGCACAAATAAACTAATTACTGAAATTCTGAAAACTAATTACTAAACTAATTACTGAAAAATATATATTTTTGCTGATCTGACAAAAAAACTAGGTATAATTTTGATTCATTCACACCGGACGGCTATTGTTATGTTGGCTGTTGTCATTTTTTAACTTGACAATCTAAGGGAAAAAGAGGTTAGTGTCCCTGACTAAATAGTTTTAAAAATTCTGCATGTTTTAAAAATCCCTGTGGCACACTGGTTGAAAATCGCTGCTCTAGATTAATACTGTTAAAAGTTTAAGGATCTAGGAAGTTGCTAATAAACAGAACAAGCTTAACAAAAATGCATACAGCAGATTCTCAAATAATGTCCTTTTATTCAACATTGTTTTGTTATGATATTGAAAAAATATTTGAGTCCCAGCCGGCAGGCACTGTGTGTGGAGTATTCAAGCTCTCCTTATGTCCGAGTGGGTTTTCTCTGGGTGCTACAGTTTCCTCCCACATCCCTAAGACATATACATGAGGTGAACGGGCTCATCTAAATTGTCCCAGACTGAGTGTGGGTGTGCGTGTGAGCACAGCCCCCCAATGGAGGGGTGTCGTGTCCAGGGTAGCTTCTGCCTTGCATCCTGACATGCAAGGAGAGACTTCTGCCACCGAAGACCCTGAACTGGAAAAAATGTGTTGGAAAATAATAATCTGACTTGTTTTTATTAATCTTTCTTAAATGTGTATATAGTTATTTATTTCAGTGTTTATTATCACAAGTGTTTTGGGTCTTATTTAAAAGCATGGTATATTTTTGCAACCAGAAACTTAACTCCCGTTTACATCATTAGCCTATGGTAAAATTGGTTTTGTTATACCTCATTTTGCTCAAAGTTGCAGTTTCCAAGAACCTATTGATGACGTCAAGTGAGGACTTACTGCACCCTCTTTTTCCCCACTTCATTTGCTGGAAGTTTCTTCATAAAAATCTACTTGGACCAGATGTGTCAGTTTGTATTTTAAATATTGCAGAGGAAAGGTATATCCTGCTTCATCTGTTGATACTTCAGAGGAGAAAAAGGTACTGAACAGTTAACAGTGCATTAAAAAAACCCATGCTTTTAAACTGTGTATTCTCTACCTGTATTTTGTCTGTTCCTGCAGTGGGTTGACTGCCCATAAAAATCATCTATCTGCTGGCAAAGTGTATGGGAAGCTGTACTGTCGATAAATTCCTGTGTGTGATCACTGAGCTGTGGACATCATGATGGTCTTCCCAGAATTCTTCCCTGCAAAGGTGTGTGGTCAGGTAGCTACACACCTGCCATTGAACCAGGTCATAGGCTCCAGGAGAACGACCTCATAAACCTTTCTAGACATTTGGTGATCAAGCATATTTTTATGCCATCAGCACATGAAGAAGTGTCCCCTGCAAGAGTTTCTTTGATAAAAATAGAGAATCTGGTCATCTGTAAGTAGGTGTATTCTTCTACTAGTGGCTTTTCTGGCTTACAGGTAGTGATAGCACCTCTTTTTTCAATGGATAATTCATATTTCTTTAGCATTCCTTCTTTGCATCCTCCATTCTTAATGGTTCTCATCACTAGGTTTTATCCAATTTCCTTACCCCTTTAAAAGAGTGTAGGGTCCAGGCTTGGACCTACGGGACTCCAATTACAAGTGGGAACCTGGATGCAATGGGTTCAGCAAAGCCATTGCCTGCTGTGTGAACCTGGGCAGATTGATTAACCTCCCTGAGCCTCAGGTTTCTTATTTGCACCTGAGGATTGTGATATGGGTTGTCTGAGGTTTAATGAGATTATGTAACACATTTAACACAGCCCTGGGTAGATAGCAACCACCCAAGAAGTGACAGCAGTCATATCCTTAATAATATTATTCTTAAAGGTCATTCTCCTGTTAACATGTCCCCATGCCATCCCTTTTAAATACTGATGCTCCACTGTGCAGCTACCTAACACAGGTCAGAGTGCTCATGTCAGAGATGCCCAGGTTTTTCCCTTCGTGTCATGTTTATATCCCACTTGCGCTCTCCCTCAGTCTTAAACCTGGGTACTTAATGAACTATCCTGAATGTGTCCCTGTTTCATTTTGTTTTTTTGCAAACCTATCTCGTTCCCTGGAGAGAAAGCCTTACTGTGACACTACCCCCACCATGGCTAAACAGTAACAGTGAGGAGGGAGTGTATGATTCCCTTCAGGACACCAGAGGGAAAGTTCTTTACAGCTTTTCAAGGTGACCTACACTCGATGGATGCTAATAAAGCAGCTGGTTTACACTGTTATGCATCAGTAGATTCTGCTAAATGAAAATACAGGGAAACTCAGGAAGCCAATTTATTCTGAGGAAATCATCCTCCAGCTTCCATCTCTGGGTGCAGATGTTCTCTGGTTTCTTCACTTCTAGAATAACAATACTTATTTACATTATGCTTTGGACAACATTACCGTGCATCAAAAATTCTCATTTTATTCACCTGTATTAAAAATCCCCATTGACTAATACAGACCCACATGGGTTCTAAAAACTGTCGATAAAGTTCTCAGATAGATTTTCCCTTGAAAGAAAAGGATTAAAGATTCTTTTCAAGGAGCATCTTTTTTCACACAGTGTGAAAGAACTACAGGCGTTCCCATGGGAATGGGCCGCATACATTTCAGTCCTTCCCACAAGATGTCTATTGTTCCCGGGGCGTCTCTCGGTTTCCTCTGCCACCACATGTTGATACACTTCACTTCCACTGAAAGCCTCTGAGGCTGGGTTATCCCGAATGATGCTAAAGAACTCAGCCCTTGGGCTTTTTGCTAGGATCATACAGTCTAACTTTGTAGCAGGCCTGTAAGCATGCAAAAAAACAGGTTTGGTGACCTATTTAGGCAAGAATGCAAATTCCATATTTAAATTTGAATATGTATTGCAACTTATTGAAACACAAATTGATAGGAAACACTTTTTTTCATGAGGAATGAGGAAAACATCTTCAAGTCTAACCAACTTTCTAAACCAAGAATTTGAGATCTGTCATAATGATTTCATAGTGTATCCACTTTCACCTGTAAAACTGGATTTTATAGGTCATATTTGCTCTGGAATTGATACACTCTTGCTAAAAAATTTAATTCAAATTTCATGGGTTTACTTTTCCAGAAAGCATACCCAAACTCTCAAATTACAAGAAAAATTCAATGTTAATGTATCTTTATTTATATTTAAATTCCATATATCAAACAACTGCATGGCCAATTCAAATAATTCCTTAAGTATTTTTTCTATTCATTCAGTTGAAAACATATATACATGTCATGAAATCCACGATAGATCACTATAGTAATTTGAAAGAACAAGATACATATTTGAAAGAACAAGAAAAAGTGGTTAAGTTCTATTATGATTTCTAAGATGCCTGAATGATGACAACACGAATAGTCACAGTGACTATCCTGCTCAGGGACTGTGATAATGCTATTGAATTTTCTTTGAAAATTATAGGCAGAGTCAGTTTTTTTGCTGGTTGCAAAATGTTTCTTTGAGTAAACAAAAGCGTGAAAGAGAAATGAGCCTAAACTATTATGGAGTAAAGAAAAAAATGCACATAGAAGCACAGTTTTCTGCTCCTGACTGAGGCCTAGAGACATGTTTTAATAACCCACAGAGAGGTGGCTTTTTTTTTTTCACCCTAACAACTGAAAAGCCTGCATACATGGCTAGACACACAACTCCCAAAACGCTTAATCTGCACAGTCATCCAGCCCCTGGAAGTTTCTCTGCCCAGCTCGGGAAGCCCACTCCTCCTCTCACAGCAGCTTCTGACATTTACTTTAATGAGCTTTTGTTTTTGCTGAACAAAAGGACAGGAGAGAGGATAGCCATACCTCTTAGCACAGGAAACTGGCCGTCATAGGAAAGGGAAGGCAAAAGCTTGATCTGTAGAGCAGTTCATCTGGAACCCAGGACCATGCTCAGGCAGCCGGGTGGCCCCTGTGTCCCGTCCTGTCCTGTTGGCTGCAGCTGAGCTTCCCTGTGCTGCTGGTCAAGCCTGCGGTGCACTTGATTCCCTCCCCTGGACTTACGGTGTGGGATAGGGCAAATGAGTAACTTCTCTCTCTCTCAAACTTCTGCCTACAGCTCACAATTGGAACAAAGCTTTACTTATTTCTACAGGAGATTTACAGAAGCTTCTTTGAACAAATCAGTAGTTTGAAAGAATTAGATTTGCCTAACAAATTTAACTTCTGTTAATGAATAACTCACTTCAAGGAATGAAGGAAGTTTTAGGTTAATATCAGATGTGGGGCCTTTTATCAGGCAGGCATCAGTAAACAGGATTGGGGAGGAATGGAGAGAGGGAAGTTTTGAAGTGAGATAGTGTTTAAGCCAAACATGATAGAAGAAAAGTATCACAAGAGAAGTAGAATGGCTAAAGGAGCAGAAAGTCTAAGTATGTGGTTGGTATGGCTGATGGAACACTGAACAACTAAACGAAGCAGTAGCGATTTTTCCACGCTAGCACTGCTCCTTCTTGCGCCCATCCAAATTGCAAATTCACTTTCTTTTACCATCCAAATATAGAACTCCTTCTTTCGGGCATAATACACTAGGGATCCCTTACAAGCAGTCCTCCCTCACCTATCTCTCTATCGCTTTTAAGAAGAATGCTCTTCAAACCTCTAATGCATAAATTAATTGGTGGTACCCAGTGGATTGTTATATGTGGAGGCTCTTCTCTCCCCTTTTAAGTGTATGACAAGGGCTTTGGCCCCTTATTGATCTGAGGTTTTTGCCTACGTATAGAGTGATAGAATATTTCTGAGTCACGTCTAACTAGCTTTCAGTCAGACTAAGTGTGTACATGCGGTGGGGAGAGTAAGATGTACTACTGGAAATGTCAATATTTCCGTGCCATTGGCAATCATGCTGACATGTAAATAAATTGCTGGCTCAGTTAAAAGGCATATTCATGAGGTAAAGAGAACTTTCTTTTGTGTTTACCACCCAACATCCATTTATCCTCCTTCTTGTAAGAACTGTACCCAAGTTTCTCTTGGGAAACAATGTTCTTTAGGCAGAACTGATGACTCACAGAGACAGGTTGCGTCTTAGCCAGTTGGAGAAATTGCATCCCTCTGACCATCGTGATTGGTCTCAGAGAGGCGTGTGGCTCCTTCCAGCCCAAAGGGATTCATGACAAAGATGAATGTTTGGCTTGGATGGGACAGAGTCATTCCTGCTGGATGGATTTGATGACAAGAAAATATGAGGACCGGTTATTCTTGCCATTTGGCCACCAAGAAACCAAATCTTAGTGACTTCATTTGGGCCCCTTAAACCAACTACTGCTGAAGTTGATGAAGATCCAGCCTTCACTGTAAGTCAATTCTTTACTACCTTAAATAAATTTTAGGTTGTTTTTTTCTGGCATTTTCCATTGAAAAAGTTCTACTTGACAGAAGCAGCAAAACTCAGGTTTGTGGGAGGGCTCTTCTGGGTCCCCACAGGGCAGCTCTTTGCAAAGGAAATGAATGAGGAGACTCATTAAGAATCAACTATGATGAATGAGTGCCTTGAATGACAACCACAGGCTTCCACCGACAACCAGTAGAGGCTGGAAAGGCCTAGGAAGAATGTAGTCATTCAGTGTACCTGAAAGTGGGACTTTCCAAATTAATTCTTCCTAACCAACTCCATGCTCTGTTCTTCAAATGCTTCCACTTTAACCACCTAGACTTGTTTGGTGGTTACCAGCCACACACTATTTGACCTCAATAAAACTGATTGTGGGATCCATCCATATATGCACAATTTTCATAAATTCCTTTGGGTAATTCATTTCACTATCGCTCTATTTTTGTCCTCTCTGCTCCTGCCCCAACCCTATCCTTGGTAAATTTGAAATAAAGAACATTCTGTTTAACCACAAAGTCAGACTAAGATGCTTCCTTTATAGCAATGATATAAATTCAAAAGCAACTTTAAATGGGTAAATTACATATGAACACAGAATTCCTGGATGATTTCATTTTCTGTAAGTAACTTTTCTCACCTGTGACAGTCCTCCAGGTACACCATTTCTGTGTTCAGCCACCCAGCTTTGCAAGAGCCTATTACATGCACAGAAAAACTCAGAGATATCCAGGAACTCTGGAAAACTTGAGGTCCAGAGAGCTTCATTGGTACGATCTGTACACTTAGGAAATAAATAATATCAATTATATACAAATTCTTTCAGAAATTTTATTTCACGATAAGATGCCTTGAGAACTATTCATATATTAAATTATAAGTAAACATCTATGCATGTGTGTAGTGGCTGATAGCATGTCATCCTAGGAATACAGCACATTCTGTTTATCCATTCCTCTGCTGATGAAGTTGGAAGTGGTGGGCAGCGGTTTACAAAGAGACACTGTGTTGTTGGGGTTGAAAGGATACGTTTTTGAGCTAGGCTGCCTGGGTTCACATGCAGTCCTACCATTTACTAGCCATGTGACTTTGGGCCACAATCCTAACCTTTCTTTTTATATGTCAGGGTTTTTTTGTTTTTTGCTTTTTTCTGTCTAAGGCAAGGACGTTAATTGTACCTACCTCCTAGAGTTGTTATGAGGGTTATCTCGGGTAATATTCGTAAAGTGCTTAGAATGAGACTGGAATGTAGTAAGTGCTGCATTGAGTGTTTGTTAAATACACACTAAAAGGAACATCCTTGTAAGTGCTTCCTGGTGCATAATTGCAAGAATTTATCTAGGATACATACCAGAAGTGAAATTACTGGGCTGTAGGGAGTGTTTGTTAAATACACACTAAAAGGAACATCTTTGTAAGTGCTTCCTGGTGCACAGATGCAGGACTTTTTCTAGGATATATAGCAGAAGTGAAATTACTGGGTTGTAAAGTATGCACATTTTTCATTTTACTAAACACTGTCAACGTACTCTCCAAACTGTCAGTACCAGCTAGTACTCCCATGAGAAGGGCGCATTTTGGTCACATGCCTGAAAACATTCAATAAAGATTCTTTAATTTGATCTGTTAGATGAAAAATGCTATTTTTTGGTATTAATTTGCCTTCCCAGGTAAGTGATGAAATTAAACACATTTTAAATTCTGAATTTATTCATAATTACTCTTCTGTTAAATGTTTGTTTAGACTCATATTCTTTCCATGGATTTGTATGGAGTATCTTTTTCTTATTGCAGTGTTTTATATATTTGTAGACACCAAGGCTTTGTTAGTCACATATATTGCAATTAACTT
>PVJI01005937.1:0-69685 GCA_004026765.1 Micronycteris hirsuta
AAAAACAGACAGATAGACCAATGGAACAGAATAGAGAGCCCAGAAATAAACCCAAGTCTCTACGAGCAATTAATCTTCGACAAAGGGGGCAGAAGCATAAAATGGAATAAAAATAGCCTCTTCAACAAATGGTGTTGGGAAATCTGGATGGCTACCTGCAAAAAAATGAAACTCGAGCACCAACTTACACCATACACAACAATAAATTCAAGGTGGATAAAAGACTTAAATGTAACTCATGACACCATAAAAGTTCTAGAGGAAAACATCGGTAGGAAAATCTCAGACATTCCACGCAGCAACATCTTCAGTGATATGTCCCCTAGAGCTAGGGACATAAAGGAAAGAATAAACAAATGGGACCTTATCAAAATAAAGAGCTTCTGTGGGGCTAAAGAAAATAGTATTAAAATAAAAAGAGAACCAACAGTATGGGAAAACATATTTGCCAATGATACCTCAGACAAAGGTCTGATCTCCAAAATATACAAAGAGCTCATACGCCTCCACTCCAGGAAGACAAAAAACCCAATTAAAAAATGGGCAAAAGACATGAACAGACACTTCTCGAAAAAGGACATATAGAGGGCCCAGAGTCATATGAAAAGATGCTCAACATCATTAGCCATCATAGAGATGGAAATTAAAACCACAATGAGATACCACCTCACACCAGTCAGAATGGCCATCATCAACAAAGCAACAGATAACTGTTGGAGGGGATGTGGAGAAAAGGGAACCCTACTGCACCGTTGGTGGGAATGCAGACTGGTGCAGCCACTGTGGAAAACAGTATGGAACTTCCTCAGAAAAATGAAAACGGAACTGCCTTTCGACCCAGCAATTCCACTACTGGGATTATACCCTAAGAATCCTGAAAAACCAATTCAAAAGAACCTTTGCACTGCAATGTTCATAGCAGCACAATTCACAATAGCCAAGTGCTGGAAACAACCTAAGTGCCCATCTACAAATGAATGGATCAAGAAACTATGGTACATTTACACAATGGAATTTACGCAGCAGAGAGGAAGAAGGAGCTTATACCCTTTGCAACAGCATGGATGGAACTGGAGAACATTATGCTAAGTGAAGTAAGCCAGGCGGTGAGGGAAAAATACCATATGATCTCACCTTTAATTGGATCATAATCAACAAAAGCAGAAAGCAAGCAAAACATAACCAGAGACATTGAATTTAAGAACTGTCTAACAATAGCCAGGGGGGAGGGGACAATGGGGAGAAGGGTTTTCAGGAATCACGGTAGAGGACACATGGACAGAACTAAGGGGGAGGAGGGAGGTTGGGGAGGAAGAGAGGTTGGAAAGGAAGGGAGGAGGGGAGGGGAGACATTGCAATTAACTGTAATTGAACAACAATAAAGTAATTATTTAAAAAAATAAATAAAAAATAAAAACTTACATGTTTTTATATATTGTTTAATAATATATACACCTGTAGTAAATGAATAAAAGCATGCATAAAAAGAAAAAATATTGACATTTTTAAAAACTGTATCTGCAGAGGATAGAATAATGGATGTGTGAATGTGCATTTCAATTGTTTATAATGCTCAATCTTTTCAGTTTACTGTGAGTACTTTGACATTTACTATATTATCTTTATAGCTTTTGTATATCTGAGGTATTTTATAATATAAATAATACTAACAGTTAATATTTAATTATTTACATACATTAGGTTCTGTACTAAGCTCTTAAAATAGATTATTCACATTATTCTCCCTATAACCCAAGGAGGTACTCTTACTACCCTACTAGTTTATACATGAGGAAACTGAAGCTAAGGGAGTTGAAGTGATGCGATCATGAACCCATAGTGAAGAAGTGGTAAAACTGAGATTTGAACTCAAATGGAGCAGTAGAGGGCCTGAAACATGGCAGACACTCAGGGAATGGAAGATACAATTACTGGGAACCATCGTTTCCTAGTAGAAGGAACTGAAATCAGACAGACCCAGGTTCCAATTTTAGCTCCCTGAGCCATAGTTTTTTCTCTCTCTCCCTGTATAGCAGAGGGATTGGGAGGATTAGAAGCAGTGTATGTACAGGGCTTGACACAGAAAGACAAGTGCCGTATGATTTCCCTCGTGTGTGGAATCTAATGAACAAAATGAACTAACAAGTAAAATAGTAGCAGACTCATAGAGAGCAGGCTGACAGTTGTTGGGGGCAGGAGCTAGGTGAAGGGGTGAAGGAATTGAATAAAAAATAAAAAACCTCATGGACAGAGACAAGGATGTGGTAACTTCCGCGAGGACTGGGTGTGGAGGGAGGTGGAGGAGGTTATATCGGGTAATGGTAATGGACGGAGACTTGACTGGGGGTGGTGAACACACAGTTCAGTGCACAGAGGATGTACTGTAAATAGTGTATCTGAAACCAGTAAAATTTTGTTAACCAGTGTCACCCTGATAAATTCAATAAAGAGGGAAAAATCTCTAAATAGGGAGTAACTCTCCTCAAGATCTACAACTCAAGCTAACCTGTAAATTGTGTGAAGTTTCATTCATTTAACAACTTTTCTTTTTTAAGTATTCTGCAGTAGTACTAGTAGCTGGAGACCAGTAGGTATTACAGCTGCTTGTAAAAGAAAACCCAGTTGCTCTCTATCCAGGTGGAGTTTGCAATCACTGAGATGTACTGACATGTAAGTGACAAGGGCAGTGTTCAGGCTGCCCGGAGTAAAACACAGCAGCAGGACCATTGGCAGCATAAGAACAGAGAGAAGCATGTGCCAAAGCATCAAGAGGAGCAACGTGTGCCATTTTTAGCATGTTGAAAGTAGTTCCAGGAGGCAGTGGCAGAGTGCAGGAGTGGTAGGGTAGAGACATAAAGAATGGAGGGCAGCACAGCAGAGATCAGTGTTTGTTTTGAGCATCCTCATGCTACCCCTTCTGTAGCCTTTATAGAAATTGTTCTGGCTAGTATACCTTAGGCTGTCTATGTTTTTATTTTTATTCTTAGACATATAGCTACCCATTCAACCTGAACTTCTGTTCCCATCTCCCATAGTATTAACCAAATGAACAGTGATTTTGAACCTATAGGATATGGCCATGACAGTACCAGAGACAATTGCAATAGATCCAGGAATTAACATGAAAACCAAGATTTACAATGGACTAAGTAAATATAAGCAAAACTTCTATTATAGGGGGTTTTCAACTTTTCTCCATACTGTTGAAGAATGGAGAAAATGTCACCATTTTTCTCTTTCCTGTATACTTGCTTCTAATGAAAATATAATCATTTATGTTCCATCATCCAGAACTTTGTGGGAATAATGGCTATTACAACAGACTCATCTGTGATGAGTGATGATAACAGACTATGAATGGCTACTATTTCTGACTGGCATCTTAAGATTGAACAGAGTTTTTCAGAAGAAAATTAGTTAACTGGGAGCACTGGCCCAAGGGTATACAGTTGGATATAATGGAAAATGTTTGGGAGGCATGAGAAGCTAAAATTAAAACTCTATTAAGTAAATAACTACCTCTTTGCTCAGCCAAGGGCTCCTAAACATTTTAAAGTCAGACGTGGCCATATTCTTACTCGCAGACCCCATTGTACCTAGCATAGTACATTACGCAAAGACCTTGCAGAATAAAGTAACAGGACGAATTATAAACAGCTAATGATATAATTCAACTCAGATAATTCCTTTATGGTTCACTTAATAAATATTAATAATTCACTATTAACAATAAAAAGCACTCACTCTGATCAAAGCTTTTCATATGATTAATTTTTTAAATCATTAACAGCAAAGGAGAAAGTGAGTGTTTTTTAGAAATTATTATGCTGGGGATGGAGGGTGTAACAAACAAACAAAAATTTAATTAAGCAGCATGTTACAAATAATACAAACAAGAAAAAAATCTAAAATTCTTACCAGTAAAATTGCATGAATATATTTATAATTCCATTGACATTTCTGATTTTGTTATTTTTTTTAAATCCTACTTAAAGTAATTACATGTTCCATGTAGTTGGTTACACAATCCTCAGATTTTCTAGTTTTCATTTACACAATATTCACATTCTCTGAATTATGCCCTGATGTATTTTAGGAATTAAATTTAAACTATCACTTTTTTAATCCAAGTGAATTTTGGACTATTTGTACACTCTCTGTCCTATTAATCTAGTGAATTAAAATGACAGATTTCACCTCTAAATACTATTACATTGGGAAGTACAATTCATCGCACGGATTTTGATGACACAGACACTCACGTACAGCAGACGGCCTGTCACACTCAAGCAGGGAATGGAAAGGTTTAGAAATGGTATCCTGAATTCTTTGTATGTAACTTGCATTAACAAAAGAAATGCAATTTTCTATTTAATCTTTTCATGTTTCACTTTTCACCGTGTCAATGAGAGTTGCTAAAACCTGCAATCTCATAATAATATTGTTATAGAACATTTAATTTAGTAAGTACACTTGCATAATCAGGGGGTTCTAAGTAAGACAATACTTTGACAGGAAATTAGGGTAGATAATTTTTAAAGTTCTTTCAAATGACAGATAATAATAATAACTCCGTAACTCTGTTTAACAAACTGATTCATAAGATCTATTTTAAAACTTTACTTGCAAATTATAAAATACCTATTCAATTAAAATCTTAATGGCTTCTGGTGGGTAGGGCAAGGGAGAATAATGGGAGAAAATGGGGACAACTGTAACTGAACAACAATAAAAAATTTAAAAAATCTTAATGGCTTTTATATAAGGAATAGTTAGCATTCATGTAATTCTAATAAATAAAAACTCTTCCACAGGGATAGTTATTTTGATTTATAGTGGTAAAGATCTTATGTACTTGGAGAAAGAAATTATATTAGAAATAAAAACAAAAATAAAAAAGGAGAAGCCACCATTTTAAGAAAAAAATAGAATCTAAAAACCTTTAAGGGGTGACTTTTGGTTACTAAAATGTTTAATTTCTCAAAGTAAATACTTTTTCAACAGTTTTTAATAAGGGAAACACCACGAATTCTGACAGGCCCCTAAGTAATGCCCAAAGCAAAGACATAATCCATGGTGTTTCTCCATCTATATAAAAGCAAATGCAAAAGCTCTGTACAAACTAATTTTGAAGTAGTCGGTGATTAATTAAATATGTATATTGCAAACTCTAGGGTAAACAACACTAAACTGAGGTTGAAATAAATTTTAAAATCACGTTAAATTTTCAAAAATTGATATATATAAATTGATAGATATAAAAGGATAGATATAAATTCACTAACTTGAGAACAGTCTTCATGGTTCTCAAGTTATCAAAATTCACTTCCATAATAAAAGGGTGGAGTGGCGAGTCGTCGGGCCAGTAATTTAAAGACAAAATATATTCCTAAATAATCTCTGAATATGAGAAAAAATCAGGGAAAAGAAAATAATAGGAGATACTGACACTATTTTCTTAATTTATGTAACAAGATAGAAGGATTTAAAATGCTTCACTGAGTACTTGAAAGGGATTTCTGACTTTTATAAAAAGACAAGCTTAATCGCAAATAAGTATTTTTTTGTGAATAGAAAATTTTTAACCACAGCATCCCTCCAGCATCAGTGCTGGAAGCAGTTTTAGTTTCATTTAGTGTTTTATAAATGAGCTGAGAAGAGTAGAGTCAAAACTCTCAAGTTTGCAGAAAAGGAAATCCTTAACATGGGGCATGCCAACTCATTTGGAGCAAATTTCACGAAAAGCTCCTAAATTTGTTAAATTGGCAGATTAAGTATTCAAACATAATTTAAATTATAATATATACAGTGATAATTTCTGAGATGTTATTACTCTGGAAGACCTCTAAGCAAAACTTAAAAAGGTACCCTAATATGTCATGAGAAAATTGTAAGCTACTTGAGAACAGAACAATCTGTTTTCAGGTTTATATCCTGACAAGGTGACTGGCTAGTATAGTTTATATAAATATTAATTCTTTCTTTTTAAAAAAATTACTGCATTTTCCATTACAATTTCACTCCCTTATACTCCCCCACCCCACCTCCCACCCCCTGTTGGGTTTCAAAGTCAAATTTAGATAGGGTGATATTACGTAGGGAGTTAGAAAAAAAATAACAGAAAGCGTGACAGGACAATAACAGGCCCAGCACTAAAATCTAGTATACAAGATTGTGGATGATCTAATTCAGGAAAAATATAAAAAGTTTCAGAGAGGAGCGATTAAACTGATAATGATATTAATGGATTTTTCAATGGCATAGGCTATAAATAGCAGTTTTGAATGTTGAAAGTAGAAAGTAGTGAAACGGTTAATTATTTGATCTATCTAAAATTAAAACACTAGCAATGGTAAAAACTTATTAAAACTTGAATCAGGTAATTTTATGATAAAGCGACAGGATAAGAATAATTTAATTAGATACCATATATATGTTTTCTTCATTCCTGTGGTACATGGAATTTTAAAATGGCCTGAAGACTTTTGTCCCCTGGTGTAAATTTCCTGGATATTACCCCCTTAAACGTGGGTGCCAGCTGTGAAAATATGGGATATAACTCTTGTTAATAGATTACCTTATACGGTAAAGGTAAAAAGATACTGCAAATCTAATGAAAGTCCCGAACCAATTGGTTTTGAGTTAATTAAAAGAGAAACTATCCTTCATGGGACTCTCTTAATCAGGTGACAGTCCCTAAAAGAGGGCTTGGGCCCTTCCTACGAGAAAAATTCTCCTGCTAGCCTTTAAGACGTCAGCTGCCTTGTGAAGAAGGCCAATGACGGCCCTGTGAGAGGGGTGAGTGGCTTCTAGAAGCTGACAGCCAGCAAGAAAATGGGAGCGTTAGTCCTGCAAATACAAAGAACTGAATTCTACCAACCATCAGAAGAGAACCCCAAGCTCTAGAAAGGAACAGCGCTAGCTGAACTTGACTGTAACCTCATGAGACTATGAGCCAATGACCCAGTTAAGCTTTGCCCATAACTACTGACTCACAAAATAAAATGTGTTTTAAGATGTTATATTTGTGGCAGTTTGTATGCAGAATAAAAATGTAATAACATCTCACCACCCTGAAAGACAGCAAAAACAGAGCAATGATAACAATAAACAAACAAAAAACCCGGGAGGTAACTCTTAGATGGATCCAGGGATTCAGGAGCAGAGCCAGATCATTCATGGTTTTGAGCTATTTCAGGGACTGAAAAGAACTGTATCCGCAGAGCTCAGTCTTTTGTTCCCAAAACTCAACAGAGATTGACACTGTGATTTTTTGACTAAATGCGTGAGAATTTACTCATTTGGAATAATGTTATTCAACAATTTTGTATTAAGTTTGCATTCAGGGTTCAGAGCTCTGCCTTGATGTTTTCTACAGGAAGCAACTTCATTTTTCTGTTGAAACCATACCATAGTTCTGTCTAAGACCACCTGCATCCAGGTCATGGATTTTCGGTGAGTGATTTAAACTTATAAATAATTCTAGCCCCGGGGCTGCTTCTTCATCAGCTCTCCCCAAGGACTCACAGGGCACTTCTGTGAACAAACCTCTCTAAGGATAGTGTGATAAAAATGAACACATTTAAGTTATTTCCCAGTAAAAGGGATATTGCTTCCCCACATTTCCCCCATTATTTTCTACAGCCCAACCAATTGCTTAGAATGAGGCACTGGGTGAACATGTTTGGGATACCAGTGGTTTTTAAATTCTTTGGAAAAATTATGTACATTAATCATTAATGTTTGTCTCTCAAACTACCACCACAAAGATATGACACCGTAAGTCATCTAGCATCTAGATTTAACATAATCCTCCCAAAACTTCTGGTCTTTGTCCCCAGAGTCTTCAAAGTTTTTGCCTTTAACTTCCTTAATATAAGTTTGAAAGAGCTTGTATAGCATATTTCATAATGTAAGTTGATATCTAAACTTTTATCAAGATATGTGGAAATATTTTGAAAAATATAATTTTCAATGTATTATATATTATATAGTTGTTTTAAATATATATTTTGAAAACTTTGAAGATAAAGTTTAGAATGCTCAGTGTCTTTGTCTCCTAAATCAAATAAGGTGTCATTTGATTATTTCTTGTGGTTACTTTCTTTGTCTTGATCTCAAGGGACTTTTTCTCAGAAGCTATATATTCTCAAATTATCTTTGTGTTTGCATTGCCTTCAGGTCACCCTACCAGGACTGGCCAGGCCTCTTGCCTCCGGGTCCTTTCTCAAGTTACTTTCCTTTCTTGACATACTCTGGCAAGCCTTCCTGTACAAAGTATGCATTCCTCCTTTTTTTTAGTACTTCTTTACTTTATCCTTTCTAGAGGAATTCAGTGAGCTACTTTTCCATTTTGTCACCTCTATTCTTAAAAACAAACAAAAGTAGAGGCCTTTTTCCTCCTATACCAAGCCTGGGTAGATGTTTAGCCAATGGTGCAGAGTTCTTCTCGGCCAGAAATCTTCCAGACCCTACTTTCTCCAGAATCTGGTTATCATCTCCTTCCAGCTGTCAGAACAAATAAATACATAGAAGAGCACCTGTTGATGGTTTTTAATGGAACAGGCCTGGAAACTGTGCACATTTGTTCTGCTTACATTCTCTCAGGAGAACAAGGGCATGTGGCCATGCTTACTTGAAGGTGGCTGAGAAATGTGTCTGGCCAACAAAAACAAGGACAATTTTGGTTGACAATTAAGTCTCCACCAAAATATTCAGTTGCTTACCTAATTTACCCTTTGGTATATGTCAAAAGAACCTCAAATTAACCTAGATAGAACTCTGGATTCCCCAAGCTCATACCCATCAAATCTTTCATTCATGGAATGGCTCCATAATTTATCCAGTTGCATAAACCAGACACCTGGAAGCTACCCTGGATTTGTTTCTTATTCTTGCATCTCACATCTAATCCTTTAGGACGTCCTGGAAATTCCACCTCCAAAACACTCTTGAAATCTATACACTCTCTCCATCCTTACTGCCATCTCTTTATTCCAATTATCATTAATAATCTCTCATCTGGATTATTCCAATAGCTTCCTAATAGCTGTCCATATTTCCATACTTTCCACATTTCATTCTCTATACAGCAGAGTCATCTTTTAAAACTAATTTGAATGCATCACCCTTTAGTTTAAAACCCTCCAGTGGCTTAGAAAAACTCAATAAAATCCGAAATCCTTACCATGACCCCTGAGGTCATATATGATATAGCCTCTGCCCACATCTCCAACTGCTTCCTTTATCACCTCACATGCTACTCCAGCTACAATAATCTTTTTGCTGCTTCTTGAATACATTTAGCTTATTTCCACCTCAACATACACATTTTCTGCTCCTTAGAGACCTTCCTCGCATCCAATTATTTTACCTCAGTGCCCTGTTTGTTTATTTTTACCATCTACATGTTCTGTGTTTCTCTCTGTTTAATGTCTGCTTCTTTTTCCTGAAAGCTTGGTCCATGACCAGGTACTATGCCTTGTACCTTGTTCCCACTGTGTCCCAGAGTCTAGTATCCCTGGCACACAGTGGTGCTCGGTAAATAATTGTGTAAACGAACCATCAAACTGTGATCAGAGAAAAGCTCCTATAAGGTTCTTTGGTAGGTTATTGGTGTAGAGCAAGGAGCACAAATCTGGCTTCCAATGCAGACTTAACCACTTCTCAACTGTGAGCACATGAGTTCAGTTCTCTGAGCTCTGAGGCTCCTAGGAGATAGGATGGACCTCAAAGCACCAAATGCCTGCTTGGTACAGAAGAAAGGAACCAATGAAGGAAAAGGTTGTCCTGTGAGGTTAAAAGCTCAGCTCAGTAAATAAAACTATTATTGCTATTGTCATGCACAATTACGTGCTGGAAGGGTAAGCCCCACCTAGGGAATCAGTTACTGTTCTCTGGAGGTGGGGGGCCTGCCTCCTACTCTCCTTTCTGCAGGTGTTTCTGGCATCAGAAATCTCCTCCACAGCAGCAGCATGGAAAGAAAAAAGCCCGTCACCTTCGTTTTTAAGCACGCACATTCATCCCATACGCCTAAAAACTAACTACCTGAAAGTGGCGTTAAGTCTTTCTCTGTACCTTCAACCTGGTGGCTGATGACTGTAGAGAAAAATTGCATAGCTTTGCAGATCAGTACCTTGTAAACTTATAAGGTACTCATAAGTACCTAAACGTATAAGGTACTCATCAGATGAATTGTTTCATGTTTCCTTGGTTAATTTTTTCACTCTCTAAAGAAAAATGTAAAATGTGCTCCGCCCTTCTCAAGTTCTAGAAATTTTACACACACTTCCAATTTAACAGACTAGCAAAATTCATTGAATTTCTCTACCTTATATTTCTATTTATTTTGATGTCTTTCTACTTTTCTCCATGATCATTGATTACTTCCTTACTCTAGCTTAATAGCCTCCGAACTGATGTATACACACTCTTCAAAGTGCAAAGGTCACCTGCAAGGTGCACAGGGAAAGCGATTTAGGGACTAACTGAAGGTACACCTAGGACAGACTGCAAATTCTACTTTCAGATTGCCCTTTTCCTCCTTACTGTCCTTTTATTTTACAAAACAAAAGCATACTTCTTACCCATCCAGAATTTTGTGTGCAGTGACCCAGTATATCAACTCTCTGCAGGCACCAAACAAAAGGACAATTGATACAAATGTTAAGAAATACTGAAGCTACTGTTGAGAAAGTGACTTGCAAAGAAATTATTTTGTAAAGCAGGTAATTGCCCATTCTTTGCACTCCACAAAATTAATAGATTATTAAAAATAAATTTTGATAAGATTACTGTGTGACTTTTTTACATATGGTCCAAAGGAGTTCAAGTAATTGAATGACATTGTTGTAACTCAACACTTCATCTATGAGTTTACATCTATAAAAGCAAAGTCAATAAATCAATACTAAAATAAAATCAACACTGCCCTGGCTGGTGTAGCTCAGTGGATTGAGCGCAGGCTGGGAACCAGAGGGTCCCAGTTTGATTCCCAGTCAGGGCACATGCCTGGGTTGTGGGCCAGGTCCCCGTGAGGGCCATGTGAGAGGCAACTATACATTGCTGTTTCCCTCTCTGTCTCCCTCCTTTCCCCTCTCTCTAAAAATAAATAAATAAAATCTTTTAAAAAAATAATAAAATAAAATCAATACTAAACCTAGTCTTGTTTTGGCAATATGTACCATTTGTGTAACATTGTTCCAAAGGTAGAGAAATTAATTAAAATGAAGAATCCCATCTGTCACATTTAGCAATGCATTTCCAATAAAGTTGTATTTTTTGTCACAAAAACTTTTCAAAATTTGAAATATAGTGATATAACTTTGGTCAATTAAACATAATAAAGATTGCATTGATAATATATTCTAGAAGAAAAAGTAACCTTAAGGTTTACAGTTATAAGAAGATAAAAAATTAAATTATAAATATGTTTATTATTAAAAATTATGATAGGTTAATGAATTAAATACTTTCAAGAATAAATTAATAAAATATGTAATAACAAAATAATTTCCATGAGAGTAGAAATATGAATTCAAAAGAAAAGAAAACCACATAAATTTATTTTAAAGTTCTACAAGAGCTATTTCAAATATTTTAAAATGGATAATGATGAGCACGTGATATCAATATTATTCAGACACTAATGTATATATTCAAGAGTGATACAACAGGTTTATTTTAAAACATCAATATTTATAATATGCTGAAAATAACATCTCTTGCAACTATTTAAAATTATGATGAGTCCTGGCTGGTGTAGCTCAGTGGATTGAGTGTGGGCTGTAAACCAAAGGGTCGCTGGTTCGATTCCCAGTCAGGGCACATGCCTGGGTTGCAGGCTGGTTCCCCAGTGGGGGCCATGTGAGAGGCAACCACACAGTGATATTTCTCTCCCTCTCTTTCTCCCTCCCTTCCCCTCTCTCTAAAAATAAATAAAATCTTTTAAAAAAATAAATAAATAAATGAAATTATGATGAATTTGTATAGCAATTCATAAGTATATGAGAGGATACATAGATTTTTAAGGAAAATGATTTTTCACTAGTCTATATCTTTATTATTGCTCGCCAAGTTTAATGCAATACCTTCTCGTTTTCTTCCTGCTTAACACCATGCCCCATTCAAATGCTTTCAAAACTGCAGCCAGAATGACCTTTCTTAAATGCAAACCTCAATCAAGTCACTTCTCTACTTAGTACAATGCAATGGCTTCTCTTTATTCTGTGCTCCTTTCCAGTGACGTGCTGCCATTACTGCCCTTTCCCACCACTCCATGGAAACTGAACTACAGGCCTTCCCAGCCTCCTGCCTCTGGGCTCCTTCTCAAGTTTGTCCCCTTCCTCTCTCCTCCTCACGCACTCTCTCTACTTTTCCTTTCACCATCCGCCCTGCTCCTAATTAGCTCCTAATCACCACTCAGATTTTAATTCTGAAATCAATTGTTTTATAAAATATTTCCTGGCCCTTCGATGATGAGTTAGAAATCCCTTTAATGCGTTATCATAGCACATAACTTCAGATTCCGAAACAAATTATAATGGAAGCCAAAAGCTTTCACTTGCTTTGGCTCCTAAATCCTTGTATTTTATTTTTTAAAAGATTTTATTTATTTATTTTTAGAGAGAGGGGAAAGGAAGGAGAAAGAGAGGAAGGGAAACATAAATGTGTGGTTGCTTCTTGCACACCTCCCCCCTATATTGGGTACCTGGCTTGAAACCCAGGCATGTGCTCTGACTGGGAATCAAACCAGTGACCCTTTGGTTCGCAAGCTGGCACTCAATCCACTTAGTCTCACCAGCCAGGGCTAAATCCTCATATTTTAAGTGGTTATATGTTAGCATGATAATCTTTTGTTTAATTATTTCTCCACCTAATTTATGATTCAGGTTTATCGACATATAAACTTACAGTAATTCACATCTCCAAAAAATAAGACAACATTTGTGAATTAAAAATACGACCAGATAGGTTGAGGATAACTCCTAATGACAAGCTCCATAGCAAAAAAGATTGTATACTATTTTTTACCATCAAAGCTCCAATGCCTAGCATAGTATCTTACATAGTGGGTATTCAATACATAGATGAGGAATGAATGAAGGAAACCAGACCAAGACAATGAAAATAAGAGCTGTCTCTGTCTCATTATTTGTTGGAATTAGTTTTGCTATCATAGCTCTGCTACAAAATGTGCCTTGTATTGAGCCTTAATTGGGTTTTTAACTAACATTTACCACAAGGCTAGGTCCATTCAACATGGATCCAGCCTCGATTCCTTGTTCTACACTTTAATTTGCCACCCCAAATGGAGCCATTCTTTAACTTTAAATGAACATAATCCTTTGGAATGTTATTTACAGTCACGTGCTGCAAACCGATGTTTCAGTCAACAATGGATCGCCTATACAATCGTCCTGTAAGATTATAATGGAACTGAAAAATTCCTATTGCCTAGTGACACTGTAGCCATTGCAATGTGCCAGCACTATATATCATCCATATGTTTGTGGTGGTGCTGGTGTCAACAAACCTACTGTACTACTAGTCACATAAAAGTATAGCACATATAACTTATAATACTAGGCTAGACCATCTAGGTTTGAGTTTTGTCGTTAGGTATCATTAATTAACAACAACAAAATCCCTTAAGGATGCATATCTCAGAGGGATCCCCATTGATAAGAGGCACAAGACTGTACCTTGCCTTTCCCCCAAATCTTAGGGATTGTTGTTCAGACAGTTTAATTTTTTTCAATCTTGGTTTTCACTCTGCTCAAGTCCTGTCATCTAGGGTAACAAAACCTGAACAAGTGAAGGCAAAGATAGAAAAGTTCAGCGAGAAATCCTAAAACTCAATTTTTATATATATTTTCCCAATTAAGTCATAAAAGTACTGGAGATTATCATGAAATATAGGTTAGTTTGAAGGCAGGGTGATGCTCATATTAACACAATGGAGAAAAGACACTAAAATAAATCAAGCTGCTTATTAAGAATCTCAGGAACTAGTAGTGAGATCAGTGAAATTCTGATAAATATTAAATCAAATTCTCTGAGAAAAAACTACAATGAGCCCAGCTGGTGTAGCTCAGTGGATTGAGCGCAGGCTGGGAATCAGAGGGTCCTGGTTCGATTCCCAGTCGCGGCACATGCCTGGGTTGCGGGCCAGGTTCCCAGTGAGGGCCATGTGAGAGGCAACCATACATTGCTCTTCTCCCTCCCTTCTCCTCTCTCTGAAAATAAATAAATAAAATCTTTAAAAAAAAATCTTTAAAACTACAATGAGGTCTATATTCTTAGGAGGAAGCTGAGTGACTTCAAAAAAATAAATTTAGAAGATGAGGAACATCAATAAAGGAAGATTTGCCAGTAATTTATAGGAATTATAAGAACAGAAATAATGAAATAGTATTTGAATTTTTATCTAAATTTCTCACATAAAAATGAGAAATTTATTTTAAGGGGGAGAGAATTCAAAGACATATATATTTATAAAAAATGTTATCTAAAGATAGGAATAGATCAGAAAAAGCTGTGCCTTCTCAGTTATATTACACCATTTGTTTTATCAACTTCAGATTTTATAAAAATGTCACTATGACATTAATTTTTGTGCCATTTCAATTTAAATAACATTAAAATGGGGAAAATGTACCATTTAGAATAAAAAAATATATAATGCTAAAATAGGCACATATGATTTATAAAATATTAACAAACATTGTTTCATACTTAAAATGAAATATAAGAAACCTGGTAAAAGCTTGAAAACCAAGCCACAATTACACTATGCACTGGAAGGAGCAGTGGTCCCAGACACAGTGGCCTGATTGAAAATAAATACTTCTGCTCAGCCTAGCGACATTTATGAAGCCAACTTCTCTGAATGTGTGACCTCACCTATAAAATGGTTATAAAATGCCTTTCATATCAACCTTAGAAACAGCTGAGGAATTATGGGGGATAAGATATGTCTAATGGTTTTGCAAATTAAAGTTTGGTTTAACAAAAATGAGTATGTAGGCCTGTAGCAGGACTAACCCTGGGGACCTTGGAAGTGAATGATTGAAAGTTGGATCCCTGGGGCTTCCCAAAATATCTATATAACTTCCTTTTTGACTATATATTTTGCAAGAAGTATTTAATCCTTCGTAAATTATTACTTAAAGCACATATACATGCATGCAGATAAATGTATATATATCACATAATTATATATACATATGTGTATATATAATTTATACATAAATTTATATATTATATATAACCGAATATAATTATATAGAAGGTAGGGCAAAAGTAGGTTTACAGTTGTTCATATGAAAAATACTACAATAATTGATACATAATAATACAAGAATAAAGTGTTTTACATGCTCACAACTGTAAGTTCACTTTTGCCCCACCCTGTATACATATGCTTATTATGTGTGTATATATAGAGATAGATAGATAATTATATATAATGTTTTTGAGCTAGGACTTTCATTCCCGATGCACTAGAAGAAGCAAAGAGAATAAAAAAATAAACAAGTATAAAGAATATATGTATGCAAAATAAAGACAGAAAGCCATCTCAATGTCTAAGCCCTGTTTTTATCAATGTTTTGATACTCCAGGAACATAGAAACTCTGTCAATATCTTTGACTAAGAGATTGATCCAAAGAGTTCCATTTCCACCCCTATTTCATGTCTACTCACAGGCTCTGAAACAGACTTTTTGCAGCAAATCAAGGATTCACTACCTGGCAAATATAATCCCAATCAGTCTCAGCAGGGACATTCCCATTTCTGAAAGTGATCTAGGTGAATCATGTCCAGATGCATGATACAGATGTCCTTGTTGAAGACAATTAGATGAACAAAACTATTAACACTTTCATTTTATTGTTCTTATGCCAAAAAAACCTGGTATTTTAAACCTCACACGGACAAAGAACAAAATGGAGACTGGATAATTATTAATTGAGTTAGAGTTTGTGCAGTGATAATGTAAAAATGAATAAATAGCTACATCCCCATCTCACATTAACAAAAAATAGTCTCAAATCCATTGGTACGTATCTGCACCAACTATAATTCCATTGACAACTGAAGAACACAAAAACGATCCATACTTTTTTACCCAGACACTCAATTTACTCAAGACTAGCTCATATTTTAATGTCATCACTTTGGATGCTTTCAATTACATTACTGAAATAAGAACAATACTAGATTTAGACAGTGTCTGCATCTTCTGAAAGCTTTTAAAAAATACAAAGAAAGACCAAGGAATAGATTGGAAGCTTTAACAATTCTATTTTGTTTTACAAATAGAAAGGGGCAGAGAACTTTTAGTTACTATTCATTCCTTTTACCACATTTCTGGGGAGCCCTGCAGGACACTGTTTAGAATGGACCTAATAGAACAGATGAGAACTATTGAATCAATTCAGGCTCTTGTTAGAAAAATCAAAAAACAGAAAAAATAATTCTGGCCAAGTCCTTAGAAACTTCAAGCTAACTGACTGCAAGTTGACCATTTTTAGAAAAGTATAAAATGAAAAAAGTTAGATTTATTATGAGTTGATTTCAAATTGAACAATACAGAAATGTTTGCAAGGCATATCCATGGTAATAAATTCAGAAATAATTAGCAAATTGTTACATATCTTTGTATATAACACAATGTAATTTAAATAGAAATCTGTAGCAGCACTTACAGTGCTAAAGATGCAAGCATTAATAAATATACCACTTTAATATCATTATCTAAAAAATGATAATGATATTACCATATCATATTCATATCATACCATATTATAACATCATATTCCTATTATTTGTATGAATATCATATCATATTAATATTATCATATCATATTCATATTCATATCATATTATATCTATCATATTGATTGGTAGATTTACTGATTCTTTACTAGAATCATATATTTCCCACTAGTATAGTGTAACATGTCTCATGGTTTCTACGGCATGGCTGAGAAATTATTTGAGAATCATTATTTCAATACAAATCATTATTAGATATTACAAAGGTATCTAAGATGTCGTTAGCATTCCATATTTCATGAAGACTCAGTCTCCCTAATAGATATTCTTCAGATGACAGGAGAATACATCAGAGAGCCTAGCATAATATCTAGCACGAGTTAACAGTGTTTGCCCTGGTAAATCCCAACTGAAGATTATTACTGATATGTGTGACATCGGAGAGGGTAAATGGATGCGTTGGATTGACACATTCTTGTGAGTCAGTGTTGTAGGAAATGGTTCAGAGGTTATGACTTCCCATCTACAATATGCTTTGTTTGGCGTTCATCATTAATGTAAATTCTGCATCTGTTCATGTTTTACTTTCCCTGAATAATTTACTTTGCATACATATTAATTATATAAAATAAACCTTTTAAATTAAGAGTAAAGGTTTATTATTGCTATTAATGGTAAGTTTACTTTTTTGGTCTTTATACTTTTATCTTTTAGAGGTGTGGAAGTTATTAACAATTGCATGAACCTTTTATTTGTACTTCACAAACAGACGGAGAATTGGTGAGACCACATATTACTAATCTTCATTTTAAAAATGACTAACTTGACCTTAGAGAGATTAAGCCAATATTCTAAAATCTCAAGGAAATAAATGCACGTTTTCTCATTCTTAGTCCAGTAGTTTTATGGTACTACCACAATAATATTTAATGTTCTGTCTAACTGTGCAGAGATGCTTTCTTTGGATATTTCATAGTATTGCTTAGTAATATAAATCTATCACAAATTCCATCACAATACAATAAAGTATTCGAATGTTTTGTCTGAAAAGGCACTTCATGGAGAAAGAAGTGATTTTTCTCCCTTATAACCAGCCCCTACTGCCTATTTTTTTTTTCAGTAAGAAGAGCTGAGGCTCTAGATTTCATTTTTACTACAAAGCCATGATATATAATTCAATACAGTACAATATTGGTAGGAGTTTCATTTTTGAGAAGACCTAAGATAAAGTACCCTTTTCAGTTGCCAGACATGTGACACTCATCCTTGAAAGGCCTGGAAAACAACAATTTAATAGGACAGCCTCTTTTAAACATCCTCTCTTTAGTTTATTATGCCTGTATCTCTTTTAGAGAGAACTAGAAGTGGTCAGATTCATCTTCATCATAAATTCCAAAATAACATTTGAATCTCTTGACTGAATCAAAACCAGTAAGGGTCTAGATGCTAACTCATAAATTTTTCATGTGTTTATTTGTTCATTCTACACCTATACGCACTAATAGTTCCAAAGGAATTTGTGACAGCTTACACAGTCAATATGACTTTTGAGACAGTAGTAAAAGATGAGATCCTAGCATGAGAGGAATCAAGTAACCTGGCCTAGTGTACATTACCACTACTTGAACAGAACATTTAGCTATAAGCTGTTTAGCTGCCAATGCAAGTACAGGCAGGAAGGAAAAGGCAATCAATTATATTTCTCATATCTAACAAAAGTAATAATAATAAATTTTAATAAAATTAAAATTTTTTTTGCCTGGTTGGTGTAGCTCAGTGGATTGAGCATGGGCCTGCAAACCCAAGGGTCACCAGTCCAATTCCCAGTGAGGACACATGCCTGGGTTGTGGGCCAGGTCCCCAGTAGGCGGCACACGAGAGGCAACCACACATTGATGTTTCTCTCCCTATCTTTCTCATTCCCTTCCCCTCTCCCTAAAAATAAATAAATAAAATCTTATTAAAAAAAACCCTAATTGAACACTGAGGGGAACTTCAACTTCACAGAAACATCTTTGGGCAGGGCGAGGGTGGGGGCTGGGGAATAATTTAAAATACAATTGTAAAAGAGTATCAGATGCATTCTTTATATACAATTCCTATATTCTTGTGTCAAATTGCAGCCCCAAGAATCCATTCAATGCAGGTTTAAAGCTTATCTTACTATTCCTATTGCAATATATGTGTAGAGTTAGAAGCTCTAGAGAAACAAGTCACTCTTTAATACTTTAAATCTACCACCCTCTATTTAGAGATGTGCCCCTGGCATAACTAGTAAGATATAATTGTAATTGCTATCTGCATTATAAATTCATTCTTTTTAAACTTTTCCCTAAAGATCTTTGAAAGTAATAAAATTCAAATGATGTTCAGTTCACATTTTTAATTGGCATAAATAGGCCACAAAGTGTTTGAAAGTGACACAAATAGAAAGCAATAACCATTAGTGAATTCAGGTTTCTTTCCCTCTTTGAAAAAAATAAATAAGTGTTTAAAAAAAAACCAAAAGCTTTGACTGATTTGAATTACTTTGCTAAAGGCACTAAAAATAAAAAACTGTTTTATGGGTTGATAGTACAGAGGAAGAAGGGAAACAAATACCTAAGTCTGCAGGGGGCTTCATGGAAACACTGGAGTTCTTAATATCCTCACCCCGAATCCCTGCCATCTACTTTTTACTGGTAGATTTGCCTGTCATTTTCATACCAATTGTCCACATGAGTTTGTCATGGGGATTTCGTCCCAGCCAAAACCCGTGGGTGACCGTGACCCGATGCGTGTATGAATCTCATACCGAGACACGCGGGGAAAGAGAGACCGGGTCTCTCATGGCTGATTCCTCCCATCTCAGGAAAAAGCCCCCTCGCTTGCCCAGCCGGGGTTTTTACTGGGGGCATTAGCACACATTTACATTGGATTGATTATTCATGGAATTAAGCAGAACAGGGGTAAGATTACTCATTAGCAGGGCATTAGGATGTAAATTCAGGTCCAGTGGCAGGCAGGACCAGGTTAAAGTAATATGCAGGGCACAGCAAGCCAGAATTTTCTAAGATACATCTTTGCCAAATTCCTATTAGAGAATTCCCATTCCACAGACATGATTCACACTTGCTCACATGGGAATCACACGGAGCTGTGCTCAAAACGTGTAAATTCTCAGAACATGCGTGTTGAAATCACTGCCACATGAGTTTACTACTTTTCTAACTTCCACTGCAATGCCATTAATAAACCAATTTCTTCTATCACCTATAAACTGAATATTTCCCACAGATTTGTTGCTGAATTCATTTTATTTTTTAAATTAGTTTATTGTTGTTTAATTACAGTTGTCTGCATTTATCCCCTGCCCCACCTTGGTTTTGTCCATGTGTCCTTTATAGTTGTTCCTCAGAACCCTTCCCCCCATTACTAACCCTAACCCTAACGCTAACCCTAACCCCTCCCACCTGCCCTCTGGTTACTCTGAGATTGTTCTCAACCGTATGAATTCATTTTAGATCAATCTCAAATTTTCACATCATTCAGTTTCCCCAATTAACTTAATCTGTGTTAATCATTTTTACTGCCTGTGTGAAATATTTAATTTCCATTCTGCTAGTGTATTTTTGATATGTTTCTTTATACTTCAAAATTAATCATTCCACTGTTTAATAAAATAAAAGGTAAATGGGGGTTATATTTCTTTGTAATTTGTCTCATGCTATTATGTAATGGTCTATAAAGACTAAATTCTAAATTATTTTTAACTAACTAATCACATGTGTTTGACACATTTATGACAAAAATTATTTACCAACCAAAATTAAAACATTGGGTTTTATTAACACATTCAAAAATATTTATTGGTACTCCAGCAATAGCACTTAAATAAATATTAAAAGCACTTTATCATACTGCATAGTACAAAACAAATAAATGTTAGTGTAGACACTTCTTCCTTTAAACAATGCTTTATTCTGTCAATAAAACATATATTGCTGTGCCCTGGCTGGTGTAGCTCAGTGGATTGAGCACAGGCTGGGAACCAGGGGGTTCCAGTTCGATTCCCAGTCGGGACACATGCCTGGGTTGCAGGCCAGGTCCCCAATGAGGGCCATGTGAGAGGCAACCATACATTGCTGTTTCTCTCCCTCTCTTTCTCCTTCCCTTCCCCGCTCTCTAAAAATAAATAAATAAATAAAACCTTTAAAAAACATATATTGCTGTGAAACATGTAATAACATCTATAGGCAAATTAAGTTGTGTCCTTTCTTTTTATTTTCTCCAATTGCTGGGCAACATGATCTTCAGAGTTTTTCTGTTTTTCTTTTTTAATTGAATTTATTGGGGTGACATTGGTTCACAAAGCCATACAGGTTTCAAGTGCACAGCTCAACAAAACACCGTCTGCACACTGCATCATGCACCCATCGCCCTAAGCAAAGTCTCTTTCCATCCCCAGTACCCTTCCTTTGTCCACCTTCACTACCCCCCACCTCCCTCTTCCCCTGGCTTCCACTATAATATTGTCTGTATCTATGTGTTATCTATGTTTTGCTTATTCTCTTTACGTTCTTTCATCCAGCTTCTAAACCCCCTTCCTCTCTGACAGCTGTCAGTCTGTTCTATACGTCCATGCCCCTGTTTCTACTTTGTTTGTCAGTTTATTTTACTCATTAGATTCCACATATAAGTAAGACCATATGGTATTTGTTTTTTTCTGACAGGCTTATTTCATTTAGCATAATAATCTCCAGGTCTATCCATGCTGTCACAAAAGGTAAGATTTCCTTTTCTTTAAGTGCTGAGTAGATTCTATTGCATAAATGTACACAGTTTTTCTATCCATTCATCTACTGATGGGCAACCTGATGCCTGTCAGAATGGCCATCATCAATAAATCAACAAACAACAAGTGCTGGTGAGGATGCATTTAATATTTTTGACATAACTACACTTTGCTGGAATATTTTAATCCCAATTAAATCTTCTATATATATAGAAATGGGGAGTCACGCAGTCTCCATTTCAACTTGAACTCGTTACTCTTGTTTCCTCCTAAATTATAAGCCACAGAAATTTCTCTTTTTCAATAACATAACCAAAACATTTATTTTTCAGCATATCAATTGACACATGACTAGCTATTTTAAAGAAGAATTAAGTTTATATTGATGCTCAACATGCCTGTACTGGTGCCTATTTCCTAATCAATGTTCATGAATGATTTTTCCTAAAATTATATGTCTGTGGTTAAGATCTAAGAATTCTATGTGTTTTGAATCACAGAGAAATAATTTTCTTTCACTGAAATTTCCTTTTTTAAGAATGTTTTTCAAAATAGATAATTTAGAGAAGCAAAATCAATTTATTAAAGAACATTTTCCCTTAAACTAAGAAGTTAATTATACAAAGAATATTAAATCTGAATCAACAATTCTACAGTTAAGAAAAATTAGTAGAATTTTATACTACTACTAATTCTTAACCACATGTGCATTACAAGCTATTTTTTTATGCATGTTGGTATTTAAGTCCTCAGAAAGGTCTCAATCATCAGAAATTCAGTTTCCACATGTAAAATTAAGGAATTTTCATATGGTCCCTTCCAAATCTAAGATTTTTATTTCTTCTTAATGAGGAACTTGAGAGACAATTCTAAATAATCTCCCTCTAAGATTACCAGAAACATTTTCTTCAAGACTGCATGAAGCATCTACTTAAGTTCGATGTGAATAAAAGGAGGTCTCTACCAAAAGGCACGAATACTTCCATAGGTGAGGGCTAATCCTACTGCAGTAAGGAACACAGAGAGAAGATAACCATATTTGTGATTGTTCCTAACATTTAACAACTTCTGTGACAAATCACTGTGACAAATAATTTTCTTTTCTTCTAAAAAATGATTAAAATGCCATTTATTATAATACAAAAGATATTTAGCATTTGTGCTCTCCTGTAATGGTTTCATGCAAATATATCAATGTAAACATTTGGCCACGGTCTCTTCTAGATGAGTATGCTGGCTCAAACAGCCACTTCTCTCAATAGCTTTATTACTATTTCTACTCAATACTACTCCTCTTGAGACTTTCTTATGTGTTTAACATCTTCTAAAAAAAGTAATGTACTATTTCAGGCCATTTCATTTTATTTTACGCTTTTAATTTTATTTTACTTTTCATTTTTTATTCCAGATCCAACAAATCACCTTCTTTTTGACCTAGATCTCTGCTTATCTTTCAGGTTATTTATTTCTAGCAATTTGTTTTTATATAATTTGTCTTTTAGCTATGAGTAGGTAACATTATGGAATATATTCACTGGTTTTTAAAAATATTTTCTTAACATTCCTATTGTCCGCTTGTAGTCCATTTCATTATAACTGCTATGAATTAATTACATGAGTAAAAGCATTATTAATACATTAATGACCAATATTTACCACATGTTTACAATATATCAGGCAATATGCTAAATGCTAGGGTTTGGGCCATAACAGAACAATAGCTACTCTCATGAAGTCTAAACCAGGTTGAATGGCATGTAAAATAATTTAAAATATTTTAATTGTTTTCATTCCTTCTATTCATATAATTTCAACATAAGACATAATTTCTCTTTTATTAAGTTATCCACAGTACTTCTGCTGGATAGAATATCTGTTCAATTTTAAAATCACCAAATGTTTTGTTTTTATATTTATTCTAATCAATATGTCAGCAAAAACTGATGCTCACTCATTCCAACCACTGAACTTGCCATTTATAACATAAGCCTTGTAAAAGCTATCGCAAAATGTACTCATTGGTGGTAGTGGGAGGGAGAGTACTGGGGGATATCACAATCTCTAAATCTTGGTGGCCATGCATGTTCCTTGGGCACCTTGTTCACTGAGATTGAAGCTCACACTCATGGAGAAGCTGACTTGTTGGCACGGCATTCAAATCTTCAGTTACGGGTGTACTTTGGGTCCAGCTAAAACCTTTCTCAGTGTTTGCTTGTACAGCCTCTGTTACACGAAACTTTGTCCTTCAAATAAACCCTCCCTCTGATTAAGCTAGTTTGATATAGATTCTTGTCATTTAAAAAAAATCCTAATACTTATAGGATCAACATTACATTTGGTATATACATGTAACATCATGAACATTCTGTTTGATGGTGTGACTAACAATAGTGTCTTAGAATTATCAAAATGTGATAACATTAATTCATGTGATCATTCATTCAACACATATTTATTGAATGTCTATTATATTCATGGCAAGGACCAGACACTGAGAATACAGAAATGAACAAGAGCAATGAGATGCCCTTTCTATTCTTTGTACAGGAGACTTCCCTGGTTAGTATCACTGTTTCTCCTGAAGGAATTCATACGAAGAAAAAAAGCTCTTAAAAGAATTTCAAAAATATTCTTATCACTAATTCATATTTTAGAGAAACCCATAATTTAAAAACATAAATTTATTGCAGACCTATTATTTATCAATTTACTTAGTGATATTTAAGTTGGATATATGTATTGGATATCTTATAAAATGTATACGTTTTTCTCAAATGGAATTTTGTTCCTTATTCATTAGTCAAATTTTCCATTCCAGAGCAAAGTGATCTTTTATTTTAAAACTTAGATTATGTTATGAATTTTCCCCAAATTATATTTGACTTTTTCCTAATTAAAAACATATTACAAACAATTATTTGCATCTTTGCACTGGTTTCTTATGTCCATTATAGTTAAAATCAAAGAAAGATAAACCTATGAATTAGGGGTCCAAAATGTCATTGAATATATACATGTATACATGCATTGCTATCTGAAGGTTCCTGCAAAGTGCCAAAGAAATTTAGAAAAATTATGAAAATATAGAGAAAATATCAATCTCTTAATCCTGACCCTAGAGTTTCAGTAACAGAGTAACCTCCTGATCAGTTCTCCTATCTTTAAAGTGTCAATCTTACACTCTTCTAAAGAGGATTAAATGAGATAATGTATTAAAAATAAGATAATGCATTATACAAATATTTTACAACTATTCAAAGTATCCTTTAATTGATTCACTTTGAAAGTTACCCTTGATGCCCTCCCCTAATTTTGGCTAGAACCCAATTTATATTCACGAAGTATACTTGGTTTACACCTTTAGAAGAGCTATCTTTGTCCAGTTAACTCTGTTTTGCGGCTCTCTCCTTCACTAGACTATTTTGTCCATAGCAACAGAGAAAGTATACTTCCCTTTGCTTAGCACATAGAAAAGGCTTACTTAACATTTGCTGAATTAATAAATTAGTGTGTTCCCTGACCACAAGAGATTCCTGATTAATAGAGGGAGATATACATCTCTATTACATATGGATATAACATCATTTCATGTACTAAATCACATCATGGTATCTGGTATATGTAAGTCTGCTCGTTGCACTGGAATATAAACTCTGATGGAAAGGTTTCATGTTTTATTCTTCTTTGTATCTCCAAAGCCTGATGTAGCAGATGGTATACATGTAAGATTTTCCAAATATGGTTCCTTAGCTTAAGAGAATTCCTCCAGCAAATGTATATATAAAATGGACACTTAGAACTTGGGGAGATAGTGCTACTAGCCTGAGCTTAAAGTTTAATTCAAGAGAACACAGCAGCAACGAAAAGCATCACTTGATAATAACAGCCACATAGCCCAGACAAGCCTTGATAAATGACCCTTACTTCTGTGTGTGGAATTAATTGGAAGGCAGATATTTTAAAAATGATCACACTGGTTAAAAACATCAAAGTTTCAGGTGTGATGGCATACGGACTTGGCTAGCAAAAGAGACAGTAATAGATTGACCTGAGAAATATAGTTGACAGTATCAGAAAAATAAGCTTGTAGGTTAGATGGGAGACTAAAAAGAAAGAATGGTGTTATTTCTAAATTTATATATGGCAAATTGTAGTATCTCTTCCACTTAGCATCCATGTATCCTATCTGAAGGTCAATTAGGATAGCCATACTAAGTTATGCCCCTTCTACAAATATTACTGTGCATGGGACTTTTATATTAATCTATAATGTTAACAGTCATTTAAAAAGTGCTTAACACATTTGGTAATTTTACTAAGTGTCTGTAAGCATAATGGTCAGAGAATATGATGCTTTAAGAGTAGATAAATCTGAAGACTGAAGAGAAACCAGGTGACTTGTAATCATCTTCCTCATGTTCAGTGAGACATTGCTGCTATCGCTTAATAGACAAAGACAACATAATTTTTTTCTGACAATAAGATTATATTCAGATTTTCCATAGTCTGACATTTTAGTAGGTCTCAGTAAGGGTTAAAGTTCTTATACTTTGCTTTTATTTCTTTCAGTATTATATCCGGCCAACTCCTCATATATTAACCAAATCAAAATGAGAGCTCAAATTATAGGAAACACAAAACTAGGAAATAAAAAGTAAATTTAATACTTATAATATTTTACAGAATAAATCTCCTTTGTGCTAGGCATCTCTGAATCTTCTACTAAAAGTTTTCCTCTGCAAAAAACCATGTTCATCATGATTTCAAAGCGCTTAAAATTATAATAAAAGTCACTCTGCCCTGGCTGGTGTAGCTCAGTGGATTGACTGTGGGCCTGCAAACCAAAAGGTTCAATTCCCAGTCAGGGCACATGCCTGGGTTGCGGTCCAGCTCTCCAGTAGGGGGCGTGCAAGAGGCAACCACACATTGATGTTTCCCTCTCTCTCTCTTCCTTCCTCTCTGTCTATAAAAACAAATAAAATCTTTAAAAAAAGTTTAAAAAGTCACTTTCACAGGTCCAAATAAAGGAAAAAAATTATAGCTGTTTTCTACTTTTCTTACCTAATTGTTTTTGAACTTGGGTGCCCTGATACTGACCTATTTAGTTTATTACTGGTTCATCCAATTAACCTCTTGGCTACCTACTCACCCAGTTCCTCAATAGATTCTCCTGTTTTTCACCCTGATTCTCTTCTTGCCAAACAATATTTCATCTCCCATCTGTTGAAATTCCTATGTTCTTTCTGGCACAGCTCCGCCTCCAGATTTTCTCCCAGCCACCTACCTTGCTGCCCTTCCATCTGCTAGCAATGACTAGTATCTTTTCCAATCTATTTCCAATCTAAATCGTCTTCAATTTTTCATTTGAATTTCTTTATCAAAGTTTATCTCTTAAAGAGCTATTCTGATGGTAATAGTAACTTATAATCATATAATCTTGGAGTTACAAAGGGAAGTTAAAAGTCAGACAGTTTAAATACACATTTAATGTTTGAATTTTTTTTATAATTTTAAGTTAGTATTTTTTTTACCCTTTATTTTTTAACTTTTTTTTTATTGTTCTTCAAGTACAGTTGTTTCCATTTTCCCCTCACAACTCTCCCTCACTCAAGCCATCCCCACTTCCCACCCTTGATCCTACCCTCCTTTGGTTTTGTCCAAGTGTCCTTATAGAAATTCCTGAAAAACCTTCCCCTTTTTCCCCCCATTATCCCCTCCCACCTCCCCTCTGGTAACTGTCAGTTTGTTCTTAATTTCAATGTTTCTGGTCTTATTTTGCTTGCTTGTTTGGTTTGTTGATTATGTTCCAGTTAAAGATGAGATCATATGGTATTTGTCTTTTACCACCTGGCTTATTTCACTTAGCATAATGCTCTCCAGTTCCATCCATGTTGTCGCAAAGGGTAGGAGCTCCTTCTTCCATTCTGCTGTGTAGTATTCCATTGTGTAAATGTACCATAGTTTTTTGATCCATTCATTTACTGATGGGCACTCGATTACCAACTTACACCATACATACACAAAAATAAATTTGAGGTAAATAAAATACTTAAATATAATGCTTGAATTCATATACCTTTCAAAGTCACTTTATGCTTCTCAACCTTTTTCAGTGATGATGTTTTGAAATAATAGAGTGTACCACTAAAAGATACTGCTAAGGTGTTTCAGCATATAGTCTTCAGAGCACTAACTACCTCTGTATGGCCCAATTCTTGCTAGTCTTGTGGTCAACAGTTGGGTTCACTGTTCCCAAGTTTCGCATTCAGTCAGAGCAGCAACCACATTCTCAAGACGGTTCAATTCAATGTTTAGGCTTAACATAGCAGAAATACTTTTTAATGAGAATGTATGTTCTAGGTACCTACTGGATATCAAAGTCATTATGCAAACAAGAGTAGCACTTGATAATTACAGTTTTAGAATGGTATTTCAGTAGCATAAGGAAGCCTTTTCCTTTAACATTGATTTCATTGCTTGACAAAGTTGATGCTTGTTTTCACGTAGCATATATGAATTACTGCAAATTAAAGCAGCCTTGGGAAAATATTTAAAATTTTAGTTATGTAGCTTTTCATAAAAGTAAAACCTTCTAATTGTCCATTCATATTTCTGAAGGATATACTCTCCATCTATCAACTAGAACATAAAAAGAGTAAAACATGCTTCTGAGAAATTCACTCAAAATTTTATCCTTACTTTCAACATAACATAGAATTTTATTAAAAGGATAATGATTGTTTAAAAGAATCTATTTATTTTATAGTACTGACAACATAATATTTCTATTGATGGTAATGGGTGCTAAAGAATATGTTAAGAAGCTTTGCATTTTGTTTTAAACAGGTTCTGTATAACTTAGATACGGTGAAGTCAACAGATCTGGGGAGGGCTGCGCCTGAAAAGACAGCTTGTTATGCTCACAGGTTCGAAGAGAAGGGTGCATATCTTGCCATGGGGATGGGGTGGGGTGCGGTTACACAGGGAATCATGGAGCTGGTCATGAGGCAGAAGGAGAGGGGGAACTGTGGACAAGAGCCTTTCTTGTGGTTTTTGGAGGAAGGAGGCAAGAATAAAAGTGGATTTAGGATTGGCTAGTTTGAATAATTTTAGGAAGTTCTGGGGCACAGGTGTTGTCTCTAGTTTTCTGGTAAGTGTCCGTGGGGTGATTAGGGCAGGAGGAAAGTGCCCAGAGTAATTCATAACTTCTCCACAATCCTAGTTTATGGGTAATGTTGAATATAAAACATATAAAAGTAGATATAGATATATAGTTTTCTACACAGGTTTATTATAGTACACATGCAAATATCCCTTATTAGTATAATTATTCCCTATAAGAAATCTTAGAGCTTACCATTTTAAAATATTCTTTTTTAAAAATTTTATTTATTTTTAGACAGAAGGGAAGGGAAGGAGAAAGACAGTGAGAGAAACATCAGTGTGTGGCTGCCTCTCACGTGGCCCCCACTGGGGGCCTGGTCTGTAACCCAGGCATGTACCCTGACTGGGAATCAAACTGGTGACCCTGTGGTTCGCAGCCTGCACTCAATCCACTGAGCTACACCAGCCAGGGCTTAAAATATTCTTCTCAACTTATTTCTCATTCTATGTCACCTGGGAAATTTAATTTTAAATTATAAGACCTTATACTACTGAATCATAATATTTCAGAATTCTTATCAATTGATTTTGAGGCATTAATAACATACTATGAATTTAAGTAATTTTTTCTTTCAAATATCTGCTTATATTTGAGGTTTCACTACTATAGTTTTCATTCTATATCCCTTTTTTCCCTTTATTATATCTTTTTCATATCTTTAGTCTCTTTTGTGACTATATCTAATGTGATTATGCTTTGCCAGAGCAATTACTAAATTCACTTTGGTTTTTCATCTCATATACTGTGGTTAATATTCAAATATTCTCATGAATTTCTTGTTAGCTTCTCCCAACTGATAACCTATAAAATCAGTTATAACTACTTTGGGAATGAGAAACACAGCACATCTCATTTCAGATTTCCCTCATATTCCAGAAAATATTCTTTATCTGATCATCAAGTATTTTCAACGAGGTTGATAAATGGCTTTGCTTGAGATAGAACAATGTCATAGAGGTTTAAATAAGTACAAGTGCAGAGCTACATGGACCCCTTTGTTAATACAATCTTCCCATGTTAGTCCATTAATTTTACTGCTATGATCCTGTCACCTAGCCTGGGAGATTTTCTCCTCCTCCTGTCACCTCAGCCAAAGCCAACAAGTCGCACCACCGTCATACTCATTACTCATAATTTAGTATGTCATTGGCAATAAGTAGCTTTAAATTTCTGCCCTTTCCATGCTTTCTCACTTTCCTTTAAGTTCCATTTTACTATCTCTTAATGAGCCACCTCAGCCAGGAGGCATTTAAGCAGAACTGAACAATACGCTCGACATCAGGACGCCTCTAAGTTGTACAGGCAGTTACTCCTCCTTCCTACAGAAATACTCCACGTGTGATTTCCCTTCTGTTCTGAAACTGGATCAGCTCGGAAGGCTTAAACACGTTGCACAATGCTGGGCGTCCTGTGCCACTGCACCACCAGGCAGTTGACAGGAAACCCAAGGAACAGAGTAACACCAGCAGAATTGAAATGCCCTGTGAAATGCTCGAACTGTAGTTTTCCTGTCCTCTTATTATCTTCCCTATATATTTTTCTTTTTTTCTATTTTTGTCCTCTTCTTTTAAAAGAAAATAAATGATGTCTGATTTACAAATCATAGTTGGCCTTACCCATTACTGGGTCTTAACAGATTACTTAGAAAACATTTAAAAAAACAACATAATCAATACACTTGAGGAAGTAGATATACATATAGTTATATTGCATAAATTATATGTTATAATATATGTGTTTATATATACATGCATGTACTATATTTCTATATGCATATATATGTATGTACATATATTAATAGTATAAATTTACTGTTGAAAACATCCTTAATGGATTTTACTATATTTAGAGTTTCTTGCTAAAAGTTTGTTCATGTTATTTTCCCACTCTAAAGGGATGTTCAGGAATTCATATCATACTACCTATTACTTGCATATTTATTAATTATTTCCCATGATATTTGAGCAAGCAGCTTTAATTCACAAAGACTGGCAAATATAGTATAAAACTATGTTTTTCAGTTTTGCAGTTGTAAATTTTATTTGGCTTTTATAAGGTGGGTTCTACAACTCTATAAGCCTGATTTTTAAAAGACTAAGAAAGAAATATAACTTTCTTTTTGGTAAATTTCAAAATATGCCATTTACCCAGGTATTTCGGAGCAAGGCATTCTAGACAGGCAGAAATACAAAACGCTACAGTCTAAGTCAAACTGTTCTGTTTCTGACAACAAGGTCTTCCTTCAAGGACACGCTAGTCCAAATTATTTTAATTCCATTTGTTCAATTTGTATGCAGCACAGTATTGGAGTTTGACTCCCTGAGCACTTTTCTCTACTTCTGGGAGGGCTGAATATTTTGGGTGTGTACCAATATCTTCTACCATAATTTGAACGTGTTGACATTAAGGAAATAATCTGAGTCAAAGGAATTCCACAGCCCTGCTAAAACTTCTCCACAAAGAGGTAATTATTTCATTGATCCAGCTCACTGTCAGTGCCGCCCCTCCCCAGTTTACAGGCTCCTATCTATCCAATACCCACACACCTGAGCTCTGGCACATTCTTGAGAAGCACTGGCATGCAAAATAAAATACCTTATGGCACCATAATGTCAAAAATATAAAACAAAGCCAGCTTTCAGTTAGCTTAACAATTGGGAGCCCTGGCACTGCATCACAATACAGAGGTCTGAGTCAACCTTACTAATGCTGCATCACCATTATCCTAACTCAGCGCATTCATGTTTACAGTGATCTAACCTAGAGAAAAACCTCGGACTTACCTCCTGTGTTGAGCTATCTGTAGTACCGAGTACAATATTTATTGCAAATTGTCCATCTGAATAAATGCAGCGACAGTTATATCAATGGGATACCTCTCTCCCGCAGCAGAAAGCAAGTTAAAAGGACTTCAAGCTGTGACCTCAGAGGCAGGCACAGCCGCTCCCATCTTTCAGCCAACCTTCTGAGATGAGCAGGTTAGATGACAGCAGAGCTAGCTTTCTACACGGCAATACTTTCAAATAAAGCATTCTGTGCTCGGAGCTGGGGGATTTACATCTTCCAAATTGGCCGGGACCGAGTCAATGCTGCTCTATGCCTGAAAATATTAAGCATTTCACTGCAGTCACTTAATGCAAGAAACTATCTGAGGTGACTTCACAAACCCTGTCATTCTGTTCGGAGACTAAAGAATGAGCACCGCATGCATAATTCATGAGTTAAAATCTTCAATGCACTTCCTGTAGCCACTGTTCTATCCAGTAATGGGCTATTGATCACCTCATTGCTAAGGCAATTGGAGCTTCATGATTGGTTTATTTCCGCAAATAAAATTACAACCAAAATCACAGCAGAAGCCTCCAGCCCTGCAGCATCCACTCGGGTAAAACACTCACACAGACGAGATGGCATTTGCATACTGCAGAATGTTTAAACTGAGCTGTCTTCTGCAAAAATGCTATAGTATCTGTTTTCTTTTATTCAGAAGACACGCTTTCTTCAGGTTTAGGCTTAATATTTTACCTTATAAGTAAGATGTACAGAATTTTTTTCTTTTCTACCATATTTGCAAAATTAACATTAACTGAAAATTTAAAAAAGAAAAAGAAAAAGTAATATATGAATACATCATAGATTTTTACCTGGGCTCATTTATAGAAATTTTCTTAGAAAACTCTAATTTAAAAATAATAAATTTCCCATTTCAATATTGTGGAAGAGTTTTCCCTTTTTAAAAAAATCATTATAGTGGGCGAACGTGTTCCTCACTGTTAACTATTTCAGACTGTAAGTGTGTTTAATCAGGGTGTGTCAGTAGTTCTGAGAGTGCTTCTCAGAATTTAAGCTCTTAAGAATACATCCTGGCTTCTATTACTCTTTTTTTACTGCCTCCAGAGAGCAGGCTTTAAAACAAAATGTTCAGTTAATTATGCTAATGTTCACCAAGGGAAAACACAGGTAGCATTTTAAAACATCATAATAGTATTTGGAAACATACTACAGTGAGAGATTTATATAAAATAGAAAATGCATGTATATACAAAAATATTTTTCTATTTTCCAAAGCATCTTCACTGTAAAAATTAATTAACCTTTAGGTTTTTTTCACCAAAAGAGGATTGAATATGATATTTTTATGATTATTTAGAAGCCTAATGCCATGTCTTTTGAAAGTCTCTTTTTATACTCAAACACACACAGGTGCAACATGCAAGTTTACAATTTTGTATTTCTACGATCAAACCATTTGTTAAATCCAGAGTAAATTCTTCAAGTTCGTGGCTTCGGGCTGGAGCACAGAATAACTGTCTGAGTACAACCAAGGTTTCCCATCTAACAATTAGACTGCAGGGCGCAATTCACCCTTGGAGGAGGCATGTTCACAAAGACTTTGAGTCAGTAAACCAATAACAACTGGTATCAGCCTGCAAAGGCGGTAGCAGTGCCCATAACAGTGGAGATGGAGTTAAGGGATGTTCATGGAGATATCTCTTCCTTCCAAGTGCACACATATGTACGAGAATAATTGCTGCTAAGACATAGAGAAGACAATGGCTCCTAACTGGTAAAAATTATGCTAAAATATTCTACATGACAGTATGAGAAATTATCATCTAATAACTATGCATATTACATAATATTTTGTAATCTGCCCAGGTACATTCTATTTGCATATTTATATATACTGGCTTTAACCTAATAAAATTCAAGTAAACTACATAGTAGACCTTATTTCATTATATTTCTGAATAATATTATTTATTCTTTAAAGAGAAGATTGAAAGACCTCAAACATTAGAGAAGTTATAAGGATTAATATCCTATGAAGAGTTTTACCAATTTAATCATTTATAGAAGCAATTTCATATAAAAATAGTATCTCATTTAAAAATAGAAAATTTAAAACCTTGGCATTTAAGTTATCAGATATGAGGATATAGAGTATAATCACTTAGAAAACCCAAATTGCTGACATAACCTAAAATAACTACAAGTGTAAGTATTGGAAATTAAAGCTGTCTGAAATGACATGACTCAATGGTGCATATCCAGCTGGACAGGGGGAACATCAGCTCAGTCCACTCTCATGCTGCAAGTGACAGGAAAGCAAGTATCTTTTCTAATAAGTATCCAAGACCTTGGTCAAAAATGAAGATAGCAACTTTGCATCCACTTGGTGAATTGTCAGGTTCACCTGTTTTAAACGTAGGGAGAGAGAAAGATGAGAAACACACAAACACCTCATCAACCTTGCCTAGAACACGATTAGAAGCCAGCAAAGAAGAAAAGCATGCGGCATAAGAAAAGCTATGGAGTAAGTACACCCCAAAGAAATTAGGAGGGAAGCACGTAAGCCTGCAATGAAACAACTAAAGTAGTCGGTTGTACTCCCAGATAAAACAAAGCCCAAGGCTGTAATAAAGAACCAATTTCCACTTTCCAGAAGTCTGGCTATGCCTGAGAAACACACTTAACCGATTTTTCAAATGGATGGAAAACAGAGATGGCCATTTTAGATAAATCTGATCTCTTTGCAGATCAAGAGGCTTTCCAATATTCTTAATTTATAATGCATGTAAAATATGGAGTGAACACTAATGTATAATAAGGTCAACTAAATGAATCAAAATTTGTGAATACATCAAAGAATATTTAGTCTACTAAATCTGTAATATCAACTAAGATGTATAATTAGCCTGCCTGACTATTGTCATTTGGAAAAATGCAAAATTTATACCCATTATAAGAAAACACAATGTCATAGAGTTAGGAAAATAATTCAGGCTACCAAAGTTTCTACATTCCAGAGCTCAGGGGATGTGGGAGCAGATTGCATTTGTTCTCTGAGATTTAAGACATTCTTTCTACTTTCCTCACCCTGTCCTGTCAATACCATAACCACCCTCTGATCATAACACATTAACTTAAAAATATTCATTGTGTACCTTCTACATAAAAGGAATTGTGCCAGGTGTTAGGAAAAGAAATAGTTATAGGTCAGTGGATGATTCCAAGGTACCTCTGTCCTTTAGTGAAGAAACAGGTAAACATATAGATATAGAGCGATTAATATAATCACTATATACATTAAATATGTAAATGAAACAATCACCAAAGCACATGGAACTGTGTCTGTATGCTAAATAACTTCTAAGTAAGTGTTAATTCTTATTTTTATTCCTCTAGCTGAGGCATAGCGGCAGAAGAAATATTGGCATCACCAAATGGCCTTGGGGCATTAGGAAATGATGCTTGGGCGGGGCGGTTGTTTGAAGAAGGTGGGTGGTATAATGGAACCAGCACAGGCTTTAATGTTTGACAAATTTGAGATTATTTTCAGGATTCAATGAATCTGCCTGACTTTGGATATGCCAGTCATACTCCATAAGCATGAGTTTTATTGTATAGAATCAAGTGAAATATCTACCTCTTCAGATTTTAGTGAGGCTAAATAAAGTAGAACAGTTAAAACTGCAGTTTATATAGTCAGGTGAAGGAGAGTTTAAAACCTGCCTCAGTTTTCTAGTCTTTAAAAAGGGAATTCATCAACATCGTAGAGTTATTAGGCAATTCAAATATTGCAATATCTTTGACACTTAACATAGCTTAGTTTCTGACACAGTAAGGACTTTAGAAACATTCGTTCATTTCCTCCCAAAGCCAGGTCGTGGAAGTAAAGGCGTGAAGGGGAAGTCATTTCTGAGAACAAGAACAACACATGCATCTGTAGGGAGGCAAGACATCACACGATATGCTTAAGAAACTGAAGTAGATATATTATGAGATTTGGGAAATAAAATACATTTTGTCTGGTGATAAGGCAAAATTATATAAAATCTGATTTTTCAAGGATACTTATACTTCTGTTTTTTTTTATTTAATCGTATGTTTTCCATGACCATTTAAGCACCTTATACCCCCCCTCCTTACAGGAATACTTTTCTTAAACTCTGTTAAAAATCTTGATTATAAGAACACTCTTAACACTGTTTAAAAGTTTGAAGCTATTCTGCAGAGAAAAGATATTTTAAAATTTCACCAAGAGAGTAATATCACTAGATTTTGTGGTGGGATGATAGATTAGATGCAGTAACCAGAGAAAAAGAATACGTTTCATGGAAAACCATGTGTGGTCTACCAGAAGTGATAAGGTCTAAACAGATACAGGGTAGATACAAGGATATTAAAATAAAAAATATTCTAGAGATATTTAAGCAATAGTCAGTATGACTGAGTAGGATTATGAGATTAAGAAGAATCATGGGAGATTTTTATGGCTGTGACTTGGGTAACTCAGTGTCCTTCTCCTCCCCCACTTCTATGCAAAATAATAATAATAACTAACTACTGATGTTATGAAAAGATAGTGAGATAATGAGATTATAAGATTAAATATATAGCTGTAATTGAACAACAATAAAGTAATTAAAAAAAAAAGATTAAATATAGCAAAGCTAAGGTAACCTAGGAAGCAAAATAAAAGTTATTAAAAAATTGGACACTCAGAGACTTTCCATTTGACACCTGAATAATCAGGCTATAGTTTGCTAAATAGGTTGGGGGGTGACCAGAATCATTAAGCTATAAAAGTCAAAGAGACAGCTCAAGGTTGAAAGTGTACAATGAAAATAAAGTAGAGGCTGAAACCCAGATATAATAAACTGTACATAAGAGCCTTATTGTGTCAACTTAATATCTTTACACTATTAATAAATGAATTGCATAATAGGTAGGCACAAAATAGACAGGGGAGGTTAAGAATAGTATACGAAACAGAGAAGCCAAAGAACTTAGATGTGCAACCCACGGACATGAACTAAGTTGGGGGGGCAGAATGCCGGAGGGTTGGGGGGTACAGAGAGGAGGGGGATAAAGGGGAGAAAAAATAGGGATAACTGTAATAGCATAATCAATAAAACATACTTGAAAAAAGAAGCAACCAAAAAAATTAATTAATTTCAAAAGGGAAAATTGCTAATGTATATTAAGCGTATACGATAAGGCAGGACCAATGCTTTGTACTTTAATAAGTTGATTGCATTTGATCATCAGAAAGCCCGTGTGAGCTAAGTAGCACTTATTTCCATTTATCTATTAATAATCCCACTCAAAGAAATTTAAGGGATTTGGCCTAGTCATATGACCAATGAACAGGTGAGCCTAAATTCACATCCAGATTTGACTTTGCATCTGAGACCTCTTCCATGATATCAAATTGCTGACCCACCTCACTGAACCACAATCATAACGGAATGTTTTCTTTTCATCTCTTTGCTTTTTCTATGACCCAGAAGACCAATAAATCATCGGATTTGTGTTAAAAGTGTATCTGGTAATCAACATTAGTTTAAAAAATTAGAGAAATAATACATTAATATATGGAAAAGAAAAAAACATTTACTAGTGTTTCAAATGTATATTTCATATATTACATATTGCCAAATCCATATTATATTATTTTGCCTGAACTAATTTATAAAAAAGATATCCCATTCTATAGGGAAGAAAATAGGCTGAAATCGTTTAGTACTTTCTCAAGGGTACATAGATGTTAAGAATAAGACAAGATTTAAGATTCAAATGACCACAGACCATGCTTATTTCACTATATCATACTTTATAATATTTTTTAAAACTCACTAAGAAATGAACTAAAATACAGAACATTAATATCATAATTTAAATTATACAAAATTTTGAAACAAGAACAGTATGATAATATATATTTTCTAGAGATATATACAGATAAAGAATAATAGTGTCTGAGAAGTATATAAACATGAAATATGTATCATAGTTTTGGGATCAGGAAGGAGTGCATTATTAGGGAGGAGTGCATAGAGAACTTTGTATGTTTATACTTTTATTTATTAAGCTGGTATCAGGGATATTTTTTGCTTTCTTATACTATTTATATGTTTGAACTATTAATAATAAATTTTAAAAGTTAGAAAAAAAATATATATGTAAGAAAAAAGAGCTCACAAATTTTAGAGGTGGATTTTCTTTTTCTTTAGTTTCTACTTCCCTTTTCAAAATGGAAACCAGAAAATACTCCTAATAATATCCAGCCCCATTTAAACATCTCTTTAGTCATTAAAAAATCAGTTAAATAAAAGGAAAAAAATAGATATAAGGAGTAGATATCCTAACATGTCTCAAAGTTTGAGAACTTGGGTATTGTCCATGTGACATCAAAGGTTTCCTAGTTCCATTAAAACACCCAAATTTTTCTTAATTTTTCAGTTAGCTTACAGATATCAGTATACCAAATGATTTCCAGGTTTCATAAAAATGACCCAATTGTAGTTTAATCTCCATGTAAAATGAAGCTACTAAACATCCCACTATGGTTACAGGTATAATTGAAAAATATAATTGAAGTCTTTTAAGTCTATGAAAGTATGACAACTCCCTCTTTATGGCTAATAATCCTTATTTAATCATTTTTACTTTTAGTTATTTTGAGAAAGTTTTATTTGTCTTTTTGAAGTGACCAAATGCTCTTGCAGGAAGGTATATAAAGTTCAAGATATACCAGAAACCAGCTCAACCCCATGAGATTCACCAAAACAGGTCTGGGTCATGCCAACCTGTTTCCTCTAAATATTGTACACATTAGGGAAGAACTTTAAAAATCACATCCTGCTTCTCTTCTCTAGGAATAATTTAAATATTTGCAAAAAGTTGTTTGGTCTAGTTTCAAGACAATTAGACCTATCTCCTTCTGTCACAATATGTACACTCTTAGATCTTTTAGGATTTTTGAGTTATCAGAAAAAAAAATGACTTAACCTTTAACTAACTTCCTTTAAAAATTTTATTGGAAAAAAAGGTTTATTGCATGAATTTATAAATGAACATATGACAACAAAAATAGATGATGCCTTCACTACTGTATATTTCACTACAGTGTTTGATTAACATATTAAAAATGCAGTCTCCTTTTATGGACTTTATACAGATTTTAGCTTTGTTATTGCCAATAAGGTAAAAACTTCTAATAGAAATATGTTTTAAATAACTACATCATGAGTATGGTGTGTAAGTACATATCATGTACCTATATGTGGATGGACATATGTATAAAATTTTCAAACTTTTACTAATGTGAACTATGGAAGTATACCATAGTTCACATTAGTAAAACTGTAAGTATACAACTTGTTGAACTTTTACAAAGTAACACAGCCATGTTACCCACACTCAGAGCAACAAATAACAAACTATTGCTACCCAGAGGCCCCGTGTTCTCCCTTCGTCCTCCACCACCCCCAAAGATAGCCATTGTACCAATGCTAACATGCTACAGTAGTTTCCCCTGACTTTTTACACAACCATTTTAAACTAAACTCTAGTGGTGTAGAATTCTCCAGATACATAACTACTTCCAAAATAAGTTTGGATAAAAGATTTGTATTCATACTCTTCCCATTCTTATTTAACTGCAGATTCAAGATGTCAAGTATAACTGTTATACTTCATTTAATAAGGGAATTTGTATCAGTTCTTTTAGATATGAATACTTTGAAACATATTTTATTTTTTTTTTACCATAAAAACAGTCCCCACAGCAGGATATTAATGTACCAGTAAGTTCTTTTGTAATAAATTTGGGGTTTTTGGAGTTATTGCATATGACAATCAACTTTGCTTCAGCATAAGAAGTTTATCTTTAAAATAGCAACTGTAATTTCCTGGAAAAGATTGCATCATAGACATTTGTCCTATGAAATTAAAAACTCACTCAAAAAAGCACCTTAAAAATAGATAATATTTTAGCTGTTGTAGGCCATGGGTGTGTGGATCTTCCTGAACAAAGTGACACTTTACTGAAATACTTGTACATGAGGATTTAAATTTAAAATAAATAATTGCTTTAACGTATGGATTAAAATTCCTAATTTATATAAGGATAACATATGATCTAGACAGTCTTCTTATTGAAAAATTGTCAGATGCAGCCCGGGCTGGTGTGGCTCAGTTTGGAGTGTTGTCCCATAAAATTGAAAGGTTGTGGTTTGAATTCCCAGTCAGGACACTTGCCTAGGTTGCAGGTACAGTCCTGGTCGGGGAGCATGTGAGTGACAACAGATCAGCAACCAATGGATATGTCTCTCTCACATCAATGTTTCTCTCTGTCTCTTTCTTCCTCCCTTTCCTTCTCTCTAAAATCAATAAGCATGTCCTCAGGTAAGGATAAAGAAAGAAAAAATTTGTCTGATGCAAAACTCTTGGCTAGTATATACCAGTAATAATTATGTTTGAAAAATAACCTGAATGAATGCTACAAAGAAAAAACAGGTTTATGAAAAGGTGGGAAAAGAAAAACTGGCTCAGAATGTGCAGCTGTGAAGACAAGGAACGCCTGTCTTTCTTACAATCCAACTGACATTGACTTGAGCCCTTTTCCACAAGCATTCATTGACGGGGGTTGTGAGCAAAAATCTTCCTTGGTGCTGGGAATCTAACAACCCTTGTCCTCAGAGGCTGAGACTCGGTTGTCTGCTGGAGCCCTCCCGTACTAGCTTGTTAGAGACTTTTAATTTTCAGGAATTCTGCACGACATTTGTTAAACGTAGTCATTATTAATAATTAAGTGATAAAATTTTATCTCATTCACTCATATAATTAGAAGACAATGTCCAATAAATTCAGACTTATATTTCCAGCCAATGTGTCTTTTCTGAACTTCAGACCCGTTAACCCATGTATGTAATTGATGTTTATACGTGCATAAATCTCACGAGCACCTCAAACTCAGGCATTTCACATGTGAACTCAACTGCCTTCCTCTAAATGTGGTTTTCCCTTTTCTACTCTATGCTAGGAAGTAGTAATACCATCCACCCACTCATCTGCTCATGCCAGAAACTGAGATACCATCTTTTGTACTTGAAAGCTCATGTATATGCTAATGAACTCAAACTTTGTCTCTGGGCAAGATACATTCTCTGAAGTTTAGAAACATCAACTTTATATTTCCACTTGGTTATCTCTCACTTTGAGATAACTGAATTCTCAATATTGTCTTTAAATCTGGTCTTCCACAGTCTTTCGCATCCCAATAAATGACACCACCCTATAGCATCCGATGCCTAAAGCCTATGGCTCTAATCCTTTTATCTACTTTATAATTGTGTACTAAGTCTATCTACTTTTTCTGTTTTCATTGTCAATAACCAAGTTCAAGCTATCATCTTAGTCTCTTTCTTAGACTGTTGAATAGCCTTATAGGTGGGATCTTAGTATCTACTCTCTTCCAGTTAGTCCATATGTCATACAAGATCACAGAAAAGTGATCTTTTAAAAGTGTAGATGTCATCATATTAGTTTCTAGCATAAAAATGTTTAGCATTCCCCCTACAATTAAGATAATATGCAACATCTTCAACACAGAATTTAATGTCCTGTTGGCCCCTGACCAATCCACCAGGTTCATCATGTTCTCCTTTTCCCTTCCTTCACTACATCCCAGCCACCCTGGCCATCTCCCTGTTCTTCCTAGTTTTAAGATAATAGTCTCCTTCTGTCAGGAATGACTTTTTCTCCAAATATTTACTTTGCTAACTGACTAATCTTTCAGGATGTATCTTCTTTGCAAACCAGGATTTTCCCCCCTGCAATTTATTCTCACAATGTTTAGTACCTTTCCTTTATAGTTGATTAAAATTATAATTAAAAACATGCTTTTGTAATCATTTATTTACTGCCTCACTTTTTCACTGTAATGTAATTTTCACTACAGCAAAGAGCCTGTTTGCTTTATTTGTTTCTCATTTATCACAGTCTGGTATATATTGCTGTGATAGTTGCAAAAAGGGTATCAAATATTTGCTAAATGCACGGATGAATGAATCAATGGCATACTGTGTGCTAGTATGATCTTGTAGGATCTAATTCTTTAAGTTTGAATTATCAGTTACTGTGATAACATTGATTAGATAAAACTGAGCTTCCTGACTTTGAATGAATGGCTCATTTTCAACTTTAAATCTTTGCCTAAGGATACTTATGCATTAAGCTTCTCGCTAAAAATTTACACTACTTGTTTCTGTTGCAGAATTTTGCCTCCTTAGACTGTCAAATTTGTATGAGGCAGAAGATTGACCTAATGTTACCCATGCTGGACAATCTGCTCTGAGTTTGTGCCATACTTATTTATTCTTAAGTGGGGAAGTTTTATTATCTCCACAACTCTACCTAAGTCCTGACCTACTTGAATCTTCTCTTGTCTTCAATTCCCACTCAGGTTCAGCCTCAGACAGAACACTGATTAACTGTGATTAATTCTAATAACTGTATATCTATCTGTTGTTTTTACTTTGCTTTCTCCAGGGAGAGTCTCCTCAGCCCTTTGAGAATTTTCTTAGCTGGTTCCTCAATTCCTAGTAGTTTTAAGGCTGATGTGTTTAAATCTGGAGTGGAGTTGGCTGCCAAAGATGTTGAAACACCCTCGATGGCTTTAACCTTCCTGACTTCTGACTTTCCATGGTGTGATCTATTTCTGTACTCTTATGGTTAAGCTAACACTCTCCTTCTTCATAAGAATTGGGAAAACTCAGTTGCTAAATATGCTTTTAATATTTTTAAATTTAATAATTTTATAAATATTTTTAACAGTAGAAAATGTTATTTAAAAAATTAAAGGGTATTTTTCTCTTAACTTGTATTTCCAATATATCTTCCTAACTCTCCCAATGAGTTGTAAAGAAAGAGAGAGGCAGAATAGCTAACGGTTGAAAATATAATTTTTTTTTCCTTACACACTGGGGTTTAGTATCAAGTTTTACAGTTACTGGCTGTTTGTCCATAGTCAAGTTACTTAAGCAATGTAAACCTCATTTATTTATCAAATGAAAATACTAATAACAATCATAGAGCCTATATTATAGGAATACATATTGTGAGGGTTGATTAAATGAAAGAATATGAAAAGAACTTACCCAGTATGCTGCCTCAAAAAAGCAAGGGTAAAAAGTTATTAGTTGTTATTGCATAAACTCTGCAAGTTAGCACCATGCTTTATGCTGCTGGGTCAAGAGACCTAGCACAGAATGTGCATAAAATAAGTTCACAATAAATGCCTATTGAGTGACTAATTGATTGACTGATAAATTCAACCAGAGTTCCAGAGTCTTTTTGTTTTGTCAGGTCTTTTTTTTTTTTTTTTTTAAAGATTTTATTTTTATTTATTTTTAGAGAGAGAGGAAGGGAGGGGGAGAGGGAGAGAAACAGCAATGTATGGTTGCCTCTCACATGGCCCTCATGGGGACCTGGCCTGCAACCCAGGCATGTGCCCTGACTGGGAATCGAACTAGGACCCTCTGGTTCCTGGCCCGCGCTCAGTCCACTGAGCTACACCAGCCAGGAGTTTTGTCAGGTCTTAATGACTATCTCCCACTAGGAGAGTCATTCATTACTTTCTACCAAAAAATATATAAACACAATATTAAAGTGTTCACTGAGTTTTATTTATTTTTATCATTAGTTTTTAATGCTAAGAGGAAAAAAAAATCTTTTTATCAGGGACTTAAAATAAATTAAATATTAAAAAAAATATGACCCTGTCTTATATTTTGTCATGGTAAAACAGGTAATCTTAGTGTAAATTCTAAGAAGTAATATATTTTATTATATATATATATATTGTTAAATACTATTCAGTAATAGTATTTATTGTGTCTACAAATAGCCATTTGTATAAAACATCATATAATAGGTTTAATTATAGGTAATGGATTTTATATACATAATCAAATAATTAGGGTTCACAAATACATAAATTTATTTGTGCCAGGCCCTTTCCTAAGTACTTCACATAATTTATCAAATCTAATAATTCTGACAATCAACCATACAATGTCTTGTTTTCTTTCAGTAATGCTCTAATAACCTAAGAGGTTATATACATAGACATTCCTGTAACTTAATGATGTTCATTTGTAAATATATAAACAGTTAACGGATAAATTAGCATGACAATGGGGTTTGTGTCATATTGTCTTCAGCTTCTGTCTGGAAAGGAGTGTGAATGGAATGTGGGCTTGATGGTCTGGGCCCCATAGTGCACAGCTCCAGGAAACACCAGCCAGCATTGTTTTCCCTCTGCCTGGAGAACTTCCTTTGCAATGCATTACTTATAGCACAGGTCAAAGGGCAATGAGTTTGTTTAGCTTTTGTTTATCTGAAAAAAGTCTTTATTTAGTCTGAATTTAATGTATTTTTATTTTTAAATATATTTTATTGATTATGCTATTACAGTTGTCCCATTTCCCCCATTTATTCCCTCCTCCTTGCACCCCCCTCCTACCCGCACTCCATTCCCCCTTAGTTCACAACCATGGGTCATATATATACGTTCTCTGTCTTCTCCATTTCCTATACTATCCTTAACCTTCCCCTGCCTATTTTGTACCTACCACTTATGCTTATTTAATCTATTTTTAGAGAGAGGAAACTGGAGGGAGTAAGAGAGTGAGAGGAACATTGACATGTGAGAGAAACATCGATCAGCTCTTTCTCACATGCCCCCAACTGGGGACCTGGCCCGCAACCCAGACATGTGCCCTGATGGGGAATGGAACTGGTGACCTTTTGGTTTGCAGGATGATGCCCATCCCACTGAGCCACACCAACCAGGGCTAATCTTCTTTTCTGAGAGATGATTTTGCTAGGTATAGAATATTAAATTGATATGGCATTTTTTTTCAGTACTTTAAAGATGCTGTTTTTTAAAGATCCATATTTTATGTTTGGGTTTAGAGAAAAGATTTTTTCTCAAGCTGGGTGGCTTGAAAAAACTCAGTGGCTGTGGGCACAAGTATTTGAGATTGATTAAGAAAATGTAATAAGTATAGGAAAATAGCGAGTAGTAGATTAGTTCATCTCATTCACCTCATTCTTTTAACCCCTGGCTCTTGGTCACACATTTACTGACTCTTAATTGGATACCTTACAACTGGTTTTTTCAGACGCAAACTATTTTCTTTGCTTCTTGCTTCTCTGTCCATTATGTTTCAGTCTCTTTTGCCAGTACATTTTTATTCTTCTTCTTCAAAGATTAAAAGATAAGAAATCCCTTCTGATTTCCCTTCTTTTTCTTAGGTATTTTTATCCACGCCAATAACAAGACATATCATGAATAATGAATCCAAACTTACATCTTCAGACAAAATTTTTATTTGAGCTCCAGATCCATCAATCCTCTCATATACTTTACATTTTTACACTTGGGTAACTACAGGCATCTCAAACTCAGGCAGTCCACTGCTGAACTCTTGACTTTTCTCCCCAAATTTAGGTCCTCAATCTTTTTTATTTCAGTTAATTACCAGTCTCTACTCATCTGCTTATATTAGAAACCTAAATGTGATATTTTTTTCTTCCTCTATGGTCATTAGCTCATTGGTTTGTACTTGGTAAATATATATATTAAATCTGTCTACTTCTTTCTCTCCTCATTGCCATTAACCTACACCAAATCTTCATCATTGCTTCACTTGCTTAAATTATTACAAGAACATCCTAAAATTTTCCCTGTGTAATCCATATAAAATACCCTATCATAGCACCTAGAAGGATTTTATATATATATATATATATTTATATATATATATATATATTCAATGTGGATATCATTATATTACTTATTGATTAAAATTACTGTGTTTTCCAAGCGCAATTAGAATGTTATTCTATGTCTTCAATAGAACATAGCAGCTCTGTATTGTCTTGTGCTATTCTCCACTCATACACTACATTTCAGTCCCTCTGGCCGTTTACCTGTTCTCTCCTAATGTCTGCATTCTGCACAGCACCTCTCGGGCTAGAATGCTTTGCCCCCAGCTCTTTTCTTAACTTCATCTCAGCTTAAAATTTATTTTCTCTTGGAAATGTGCCTGATTATCCTCCTACCCTTTACACCTTATAGGTTAGGTAAGTGTCTTGTGATTCATTATCACAATATATGTGATGTACTTTTTTCTGGGTAGTAGTTATGGTAATGATAATTAAATACTTATTTGTATAATTTTTAATTTAATGCCCAACTCTCCTGATGACAGAAATCAAATTTGTCTCACCTACTTTTTCATCTCTATTATTTATCATGGGATTTGGCACATAGAGGATGCCAAGATTCTTTGTAATTCATAGATGAATGAATCAGTGGCACAATTTGTGATTTCATTAGTTATTAATAGAACTGATTCTCTGAATGCATAATGGACTATTGTGATAGGGTTGGCTTCATAGATCTGGGTTGCCTGCCTGCAAATAATTGATACTCAACTTCAAACCTTTGGCTACAGAGTCTACATCTTTAGTTTCTTTCTAAAATAGCTGTTCTTCTGTCTAGGACTTTTGCCACTTTGGTTTACCACATCTGATTTGATGTTTAAGTCTGCTTTGATCCTTGACACATATCACCCTGACCTCTTTCATGTATACTGTGTAACCTGTTCTGACTTTGTGATCAAGCTAATCTTAATGTAAGTGAGAGAATTTTATCTTCTCTATGACCTTACTTAAGTCCTGTCCCTCCCAAACTTATTTTTGTCCCAGATCTCCAACTTGTGTCTCAGCCTAAGACAGAACATTCATCAACCATTATTAATTCTAGCTAGTTCCAGTTTGATTTCTTCATTCTGTTTTCATGGAAAAGCTTGCCTTGGTCTTGTGAGACTGCTGGTCCTTGTTGGCCTAGTGCAGTGCTTTCAAACTCTACATGGCATGAAGTGCTTGGAAGCCTACTTTAAAACACAGATTCCTAGGCTCTACTCTAAGAAATTCTGATATATAAGATATGGGGTTAAGCCCCCAAAGATGAATTTCCACCAGGATCTTGGGCCATGATAATACTGATAATCTTGGAATTATATTTTAAATAGCATTATTCTAAGAGTTTGAGGCAAGTTTGTTAAGATCTGTTGTATGTTGACTGTCTGACACTTTGAAAAGACAATAATTATTTTAACTTTTCTTAGATGTGTTAATTAAAATTTAAGCCACTTCCTTTATTTTTATTAAGCCATCAGCCTTTTTCTACAAGCCACAAAGGCTCCTCTGCTTAGCAACTTTTTTCTATAACTAACATGGCTGTTTATGCTTTCTTTTTTATATATTTAAATGTATTATTTTATTCTGTTAACTGGTCATTGACCATAGTTAAATTGTTTTTCATTAAGAGAAGACTTGCGTTTTAGTGGTTAAATACATAATGTTTCATATGCTGTATCCTGGAGTTGGTGCTGGGTCAGACATTTATTAGCTGCAAATTCAGTTTATTTATGTGTTAAATTAGAAAGATAATAGTTAAATTAATAATAGCTCTGTCATAACAATGGTGCATTGATTGGTTTAGTAAAATAATCTGGAAAAACCTTAGCACATTGTTTGCCACACAGAAGTGCTAAAAATTGTTTACTATTATTGCATTAAAAATACTAAAACCGGCACTATATTTTATGCTTCTCTTTACTCCATGGCATGTAGCATAAACCTGGCACAAATTAATAATCAATGAAAGCTTAAAATTATGACTTAATGTCTGCCAGAAAATTAATAAATGTAGTTTGTATAAAATTTTTACTTTTTAACATGGCATTCAAGAGACATTTGAATTTATTAAATCTACCCTCAAAAAGTTTTAAATACTTGTTTTATTAATGATGCAACACACAGGTCACTTCATTTGAGGGGACAACATTTTTAAAATGTAACATATTGACATATTGCCCATTCTTTGTTTTAAAAATGATATGATTCACTAAAAATTCAATATTTAACAAATAAGATATTTAAAAATTTTAGCAATATATCATGTGGATAAAATACCAGGGAGGGCATATTCTTAATGACAATATTATGAGTTGTTTCTTAGTGTGTTGTTTTGTTAAATTTCTTCTTTTTATTTTTATATTGTAGTTTTTCCATCACCACTTAACACCCTTATGCCTCCCTCCCCCCTGATGAGTTATTTCATTTAAATGATATATTTTCTCACCAGCCACTCAAGAGAAAAAGCACACTTGTCCATTTTCAAATTCAAGGGGCAGGCTATAAAACAGCAGGAACCGAGGCTATTCAGCAAGCCATCTATCTTGAGAGGAATAAAACACTATTCCACTCTGCACTGGCTGGCACAAGTCTTCACCAACAACCCGCTATTTAGATACAAAAACAAACTGGCCTTTGTGTTTTGCTCATGCTGTCACCCGGGCATTACGCTCCAAGCACTTCAGCGGCACAAAAATAATGTTGCTCTCACAGGCAGAGTTTTAAAATATTTATGAAAAATGTTCATAGAGCTCAAATATGCTCAAAGAGCATATTTATCTTACTTGGCATTCCCATTGTGTAATAATAAGGGTATTAAACTAAATCTCTGATTTTGTCAAGATTTTAAATATTTTCTCATTTTACATACATCTAGGTAAAAATTCTAAGTTGTGGAACATTCATTAGATACGTATAAGAGAAATGATCAAAACTCATTCCTATGAGATTGCTCCTTATTGCACCCCCATCCAGGTTTTATGTTTCTAATCTAATAGGCACGGATGTGAACAACAGAAGCAATAACGTGTTATAGGTGTGATGATAAAAATAAGGCTTGATGAGAGGGAGCAACAAGGATTGACTGGTATAATTTCCCTGAGAAGATACGGAAGAAGGAGAGGTCAGGGAAGTTTTCATTAAATCCCATGTTGGAATAGAGTAGATATTTTCCAGAAGAAGAAGGTGGGGGACAAGGGAGTTATTTCAGGAAGAGAAGGTCACATAAAAGAAGCACTTAGGAATGACAGAGCTTGGCCTATTCTATTTAAAGCAGAGGTGTCAAACTCATTTTCACCAGTGTCCACATCAGCTTCACGGTGGCCTTCAAAGGGTCAAATGTAATTTCACCTCAACAGTTAAGGAGCGGTTACATTTATACAGTCCTAAAATTATTTTGGCCCTTTGAAGGCAACTGTGAGCCTGATGTGGCCCCCGGTGCAAATGAGCTTGACACTCCTGATTAAAGAATTGTAGATGGTCTCCTTTGCTGTGCAAAAACTGTTTAGTCTGATGTAGTCCCACTTTTTTTAAAAAAGACAATCTACTAAATAGAAGAAGATATTTTCCAAATAACACACCTGATAAAAAGTTAATGTCCAACCAACTGAGCCATACTGGTCAAGGCACAAAATTTCTTTAAAAAGTATTAGTAAATTGAATCCAGAGTATATAAAATGGATAATGTATCATAACCAAATGGGGTCTATTCAAAGAAATGAGAGGTTTATTAGTGTTTCAAAGTCAATATAATTTCCCATATTAAAAAATAAAGTAGAAAAAAGTAAAAAAAAGTCAATATCCAAAATTTACAAAGAACTCAAAGAAATCAACACGAAAACAAAAATGCAGTTTAAAAATGGGCAAAGGACATAAATAGACACTTCTCCAAAGAGGATATAAAGATGGCCAACAGACATACGAAAAGATGCTCAACATCACTAATCATCAGAGAAATTCAATTTAAAACCACAGCGATATCATCTCGCACCAGTCAGAATGGCTATCATCAATAAATCAACAGACGAGTTCTGGTGAGGATTTGGAGAAAAGGGAATCCTAGTGCACTGTTGGTGGGAATGCAGACTGGTGTGGCCACTATAGAAAACAGTGTGGTGTTACCTCAGAAAATTAAAAATGGAGCTGGCCTTTGGCCCAGTGATTCTATTTCTGGATATTTATCTGAGTAAACAAAACATCAATTTAAAAGAATAAATGTACCCCTTCATTCATTGCAGCATTATTTATAATAACCAAGATATGGAAACAACCTGAGTGTCCATCAATAAATGAGTGGGTAAAATATATTAAAAAAATAAATGAACGGATAAAAACGTGGTAATACACATACCATGGAAGGTTACTTAGCCATAAAAAGAATAAAATCTTACCTTTGCAACAGTATGTATGATCTTAGAAGGTATTAGGCTAAGTGAATGTCAGTCAGGTTAAGACTAATGTCATATGATTTCATTTATACATGGAATGTAAAAAATATTAAACAAAAAAACCAAAAACTGAACCAGACCCATCGATACAGAAATCGGACTGATAGAAGCCCAAGCGGTGGGGAGTTGGGGACTGGGTGAAAAAGGCTAAGGGATTAAGAAGTACAAATGGCTAGTTACCAAATAGACACAGAGATGTAACGCACAGCATAGGCATTATAGTCAATGATACTATAATAACTATGAAGTGATATGGTGCCTCATGGGTACTTGAAATAACAGAGAGAACACTACACTACACAGTATATGACTGTCTATCCACTAAGCTATACACATGAAACTAATACAAAATAATATTGAATATAAATTATAAGTGAAAAAAAAAAGAATGGTAGAGAATGAAGCACCAGAAAGAGTGGAAGTGAAAGACAAGGCATTATTTCCTTTTTTTAATTTTAAATTGTTTTATTATTTTTTAATTGAAATCTTATTTTTCAACTACAGTTTACATTTAACATTATTTTGCAATAGTGCACAAAGCATTATTTTCTATCCCACAAATTTCAAAATTTGATATCCAAGTCAAATGCATTTCATGATCTGGTTCCACATTTCCTTGTACCACCTGAATTTATTCACCAAGTAAGCGCTAAATAAATATTTATTCAATGAACACACAAGTGAATAATATTTCCTCAGTATCTATATGCAAGGAACTTTACCAAGGTTTATGGAGCGTAAAAACAAACAGCTATAACTAAAAAAAAAAGCAATCAAGACCTCATAGTTAAATAAGAAATATGACTATTAATTGTAAATCAAGACAGAAAGTACTAGAGAGGATGTCTTTGGAAACTGAGAGTCTGTTGCTCCCACTTCTCTACAGATAAGCCTGTGTCTTCCATACTCTCTGCACCCCCTCGCTCATTCCTACGTTACTGCTCTGGTTTACAGTATTTTCTCTGCCCTGTCTGTTAGTGCTTTCATTTCCTTCTTTTACATATCCGTACCTCACCTATGTCAAAGAGAAGAAGAAAGACAAACGACAGTGATTAGGGGTTTCTGTTTTCACCAAGCATTCTAAGTATTTTATACAAAACATTTTATTCAATCCTCACAACTTTTGAAGTGAGTAAACTAGGCATTGCCCCCTTGTTTTACCACAATATCCATGTCTGATTCAAAGAGGCTAAATAATATTCCTAAGAAAATATAAACAGTGAATGGAGGAGCTGACAGCTGAGCCCAGTTTTATCTCCTTTCTCCCCAAAGCCCAGCTCACATGTTGTTTTCTCTGGGCATCGTTCTCTTAGCACACCATCCTCAGCTGTACTCTCTCCGAGTTTCCATGATCAGCACCTCACACCCTAACACTTAACTTGTTTCTAATATGCCTTCATGATGTCATCCTCTTATGTGGATTATGCAATACTTGATGGATACAACCACATTTTATCTTGTTTCTGATCACCCTTCACTAATACAACTGTCTCTACCAGTGATGAACCTTCAACCATTACCAGTGTGGGCAGGTTATTTTATGCTATGTAGTGCATTTTCAGAGTCAATTCTTACATATCTTAACAGAGTACTATCTGTATCATCTTGTCATTCTACTATGAGTAATCCGTCAGCCTGAATAAACTATCTAATTCACAGGCATCTGTGAAGGTTAAAAATGATGATGTATGTAAATGAACGTAATAGGCTTTAGAGTGATTAAATATAGGTATATGATTATAATATCTAAAGAAATAATCTACTTGCATTTCTTAGTTCTTACCAAATTTATTCCTCAGCTAATAGGATGACTAAATCAATGTCCTGTTTTTGAAAGAAAAAATCAGTGCCCATGTGTGGTTTAATGGGTCTGCTAAAGAAGAGGGTGGAACTTTGGTCATGAAGAGCTTTAGTAAATTGAGCACTGGAAATTTCACACCCAAGTACCAAATCCGGGATGTACTGAAAGGTAATTGAAGTGAGTGATGACTCTGCCCTACTTACAGCTAGGATGAGGTGATAACCATTCCTGGAGGTAAAACAATGATGTGGATTTAAGCAAAATCAAAGGTAACTATTGCCATCTCAAAAATGATCACCTTTTGTATGTCAATCATACCTCAATAGAAAAGATTTTAATGACCCCCTTTTCATTTATTAAAATGTAAAAATGAGCCAGTTGACAAACTATATATAGATATCATATGCATCAAATGTAAAAATAATTCTAAATTTGTCAACTATAGCACTTAAAAGGGTAGAAAATGATGAATTCTAGCTATGATCGGTAATAAAAATGGCTTTAACAAAATAAAATAAAAATTTGAGGAAAACGTTCCTTCCTAGCTGCAGCCATAGACTAGTGAGAGCCTGTTTTACTACCTGTGTCTACAATAATAAAGGCGATGCTAGGCTGGCTGAGAATTACAGTCCAGTCCTTAATTGTTGCAAAGAAACCTCCCTTAAATCTGCATTTAGATCATTGTTAGGAAATAGGAAGAAATGTTTTTCTGGGATCTTTTAACATAGAATAAATTTTAAAAGAAGCTTCAGAAAGAGTGAGTGAGAAGGATTTACGGAGAAAAAAGATTCACTACTTCTCCCCTCTTCTGTTGGGTGGTGGTAGGGGGAGGAGAAGTAGACAGAAAATCCTCCCTTGAGATTTGCAAGTGCTTTTGAATGTGGAGCGCTGACTCTCCTTTCCTGCTCACAGGTTACTGAGCAGCAGATCTTTCCAGTGATGCAGAGCCTGGGGACGTGCCATTTGCAAGATGCCAAAAAGTACGGAGTGGGAGAAGAGAGCAAAGTCCATATCAGTTTCCCATGTGCCTTAGTGATGCACAGAGAGAACCATGAGGTTCCCACTGGTTTCGATAGTCCACAGACTGTAGTTGGAGGCTCCGGCCCAGGGATCAAAGTCTTGTAAGAGGTATCCTGGTAGAACAAAGAGATGCTATCATAGAAGTAGTAACAGCTCACTTGGGGTAAGAGCGAACGCAGCTTCCTAACCATAAGATCACTCACTTCAGGAAGCTGTGGGGGAGACTCTCTGGCTCCTGAAGTTCATCTCTCTTACCCTTCAGAGGCAGCAAAGGACATCAGATGGATATGACAAATGCCAAAGACCAACGAGGGGGGAGGTAGGCCTTAAGGACAAGAGTCCTACATATTGTATAAGTCTGTCATACACTAGAATTTGCACCTGTGAAAGAATCTCTGAAGCATGGTGAGAGAAATGTCACCCTTTTTCTGTTTCGTGAATGCAATATAATCTGACACTAGCTTCATCAGCAGCTGGGACACTCTGGGGTGCTTATAACACTTTTCTTCCTAAACGTATAATTATGTAATTTATATGAACTGGTGTCAAGTCAGACCTGTATCGTCCCACATTTCTACAATTATATTTTCAAGTTTAATAGAGGAATTTTGTATTTATATCTGAAACATTTTATCTTGTTGGTTTGAGCTCATTTTTATAATTGTTGCAATAGGTTTGGGCTTGGGCTACTGATTCTGTCATTGAAAATATTAGCTACCGTGTTACATAATGGCAATTTGTCGTTATATTTGACTTTAATTTTCCATGCTTACACTGTATTCTATAGAATATGATTTAGGCTACCATTCACATTATATAAACCTCAAACTACCACTCTGATGCCAAATCTAACAAACAAAGAACATCAAGAAAAAAATATAGATGTGGCCATAGGTGCTAAATAATAAATAGAATCTTAGCAAATCTAGTTCTAAAAGAATTAAAAGAGTACGCTTTGGGGTAAAAGAGCAGTTCGGTGTTAGGAAACCTATACATTTATTGTAACGCTGTGCAGCAAAGACAGATTTATGTGTGGACGGTGGAGAGGAGAGAACACACAAGCTGAGCACGGAGGGACGCAGCCTGTAGACGCCCTCAACCATGAAGTGCACGCTGCTAACTACAGTCCCGGGTGGCACTCAAGTGTGACCTTCGGCAAAGTCATGGATTTAAACATCAGGGGTCTGAGGCGGTAGTTCAGGATCAGATTGATCAGAAACTGTTAAAGTAGCAAATATCCATCGTGTAAATTTAAAAAGTAAAAACCTCACAAATGTTCAGAGCATAGTTTTAGCAAAATGTACATAACTATGGAAATGTTACAAAGATATTAACAGTAAAATTATTTCTAAATAGAACATTAGATAAAATGATGTAACCGTGAGAAAGGGCATAATTATATAAGGTATAACATTAAAATAATGTTTTTGAAGAATCTGTGGCATGGAAACAATATAAGATGAAGTAAAAATAATAGGATATCAAAATTTATGTATACATTGCTCCAAAATATCTCAAGGTATTCACAAAAGTTTTTCTATGAGATATGAGGTCATGAGCTATTTCTTTCATTTTCCAAGTTTTTCAAAATAAGTGTGCATTTTTTAAATTAAAGAGCTCCTATAATTGAGCACTGAGGCCCTTATTTGCTCTACTCAGTGGCGAAGTCTAGACGGGCACGTTTCTCTGACGCGTCTCCTCAGGGGCGGCAGGTTTACGTCTCCTCACGCCCTGGTCTCGGAGCCGCCGTCAGCGTCCTGGCTCTGAGAGACTCTCCTGTCAGAGCGACTCCGCGCGCCGCAGGCTTCGTCTTCCGTTCGCGGCTGTGCCCTTGCTTCCCTCAGGCTTGTACTTTCACCTCACGTTTGTCCTTTTTGGATTCTTACCATTTCACAAAAGCATTTTAAGTGTTATTTTTTTAGAGGTTTTTATATTTTTTATTTTATTTTTTTTATCATCGAGGTTTTTATATTTAATAGCTGCCAGAAAGGGAACTCTCCATATATTTTTAAACTTACCCAAATTCATTCTTAAAAATTAAAATAATACGCCCTGGCTGGTGTAGCTCAGTGGATTGAGCGCGGGCTGGGAACCAAGCAGTCCCGGTTCGATTCCCAGCCAGGGCACATGCCTGGGTTGCGGGCCAGGTCCCCAGTGAGGGCCATGTGAGAGGCAACCACACATTGCTCTTTCTCCCTCCCTTCCCCTCTCCCTAAAAATAAATAAATAAAATCTTTTAAAAAAATTAAAATAATACATTTCATTGCCTATACAACAAAGACTTTACACCTTAAGTTAAACTGTTACCAAAGTACTAGTTTTCCCACTAAACATTTAAATGCATTTAACAAGTGCTGATCTTGATGGCACCAATGTCAAGAAAAGTAGCGGACCACGGGTAATATGCTTCACACTTTAAATCCCTGTCTTCTAAAAATAAACTGATAGCACTAGATAAAGACTCTCCTCCAGACTGCAAATGAAGAAAGAAAAATTGTCTCTGAGAATCAAATTCAAAGAAATTCAAAGCCTACCCCTGTGGTCTTTATATAGCTTTTATATTGTCAACAGACATAATTAAGCTCAAATATAAATTTAGAAAGTATATCTTCTCTTACATTTGTAGGCTAAAGTTCCACATGTTCTTGACGATATGTATGAGCAATCATGACCCACTCAGATAACTGTGTATGGTGTCAGGCAGGTACAAGACTTACTAGTAGTATCAGCGTCTAATCACTATGCTGTACACCCTAAACTAGTATAATATTGTACATCAATGATAATTGAAGGAAAAGTAAATCTGGATCCACTCCATCGGAAAAGCAATCCTATTTTTGTGCTTCCACATCAGAGAATCACACTATGCTGTAATAATTTGTTTACACATTTTTTATTAGACTGGAAATATCTTGAAAGATAAATCATATCTACTAGAAGTTTTGTGACAGGGCCAGAATTTACCGCTGCATTTACCTACTGGACAAGCATTTGAAAATGTACTCTGAGTAAAGATGTTTAGTAAAATATAAGAAGGTTATAATTCTGTAGCATATGTAATTTCATCGTTTATTTTTCTATTAGAAAAAAATTGCTGTAGTATCATAAAAACATTACAGTATTGTGGGCCAGCATTACTGAGAGACATCACTCCAAATGAAGTAACTTATAGCCTAAGTAGAGTTTCCCTTCTTTCTCTCTCTCCCTGTTTATCATATTCCTGTTTCATTACACAGTAAATGAATGAGTGTTTTGATTCTAAAATAAAAGTGATTTTAAATTGTATTTTACCTGAAGCATTGTTGACAAGATAATGATAATGCCCAACAGAAAAAATATGCTTAAAGTAAGGGAAGTAACATTGTCAGCATTTAAAATAAATATTTTCCATTTACTTACTTTTAAAAATCAACCTTATATTGTAAAACAAAGATCCCAAACAAACAAAGTCTTTGAGAACTTAGGCATAGGAAGCAGAATTATTGTACAGGTTTCATTATCTGACATATACTGTTCAATCTTATATAGCTTCATCTTAAAAATGTTTAACTGTAAATGGTGTTTAAAATCAGTCCCATGTGTTTCTCCGTTTATACTCATTCTTTCATTTATTTTATATTTTTTAGAAAGGGGAAGGGAAGGAGGAAGACAGGGAGAAAACATGGATGTGATACATCAATAGGTTGCCTCTTATACATGCCCCAACCAGACACTGAACCGACACCCCAGGCACGTGCCTGACTGGGAATTGAACCGGTGACCTTTCATTTTGTGGGACAATGACCCAGTGGGTCAGGGCTGTACTCATCCTTTCATAGTAAACCACCCACTCTTAAGTCTTTAATAGATACAATTAATAAAATTAGGACCCAATAGTTACCTCTTATTTTCATTTAACTTACCCTGTCCTACAGGATATAGGAATGTTAAATCCCCATTAATATTTCCAATGCAAAAGAGAGAAACCAAATGCATTCTATTCTCTAACAAAAAAAGTCTGAATATATTTTTTCCTTTTTTCCATAGGAGCAAAATTAAGATTATCTCTGTTCTTTCTTTTTCTTAAATTTTTACCCAGTCCATCATAAAAAAAATCTGTCATATTTGCTTGCTTTCATGTCTCTGGCCATATATGCCTCCCTATAGCCACTGTTTCTAGAACAATTAGGTGATCACTTCATGCCTTGACAGGACTAAATACTTTTCAACGATCCCTCCTAATTCTAGTATTTTTATTGTTGTTGTTAATTTTTAAAAACTGATGCCCTGACCAGATTGTTGATTCTTATACTCAAATACAATAGTGAAAAATTTAACTTAGTAGTTTCCTGGCAGAGGATATTGGCAATGAAACTAGAACAATCAGTTTTATCCACCAAAATATGCCTGTAACCTTTTAACCTCAGTCTGCTCTGGCTATATAATTTTTATTATATTTTCCTCAAATTCTCTTCATTCCAACTTGTCACTCTAGGACAATGCATCTATTTCATCATCTTTCATGCTTTTGTTAGTGGTCTTCATATAGCAAAGAGTTCCCTTCTCATTGTCTGCTCAATCCAAACTTCACAAAGTGCTGCTTAACACTTAATCTTTTCAAGGTAGTTTAACATACTGGTAGGAAACCAAAACTTGAGCGTTAGATAGATTTCAGGTAAGTATGCCACTTAGCAGCTGCATAACCTTAGACAAGCCTCAGTTTTCTCATTGTATAATGGGATTAATAATAACAACAATAATACCTTTGCTTTATGAGATTGAGGATTACATGATATAACACATATATAAAATGTTTAGTAGAGTGTCCAAGTTATGACATTAAGTAAATAGTATTATTACTGCTGTTGGCATTATCATTATCATTTTTGTTAATTCAATGAGATGTCCCCATCACACCATTCCACATTTGATAACTTTTTTCTGCTAACTCAACCATACAGAGCACTAAACTACTCAGTGATAGTTTGTCTTTAATTGCTCTATGCATTTGCACAGTGATTTATTTGTATGGATATTTTCAGAGTGAATACTGAGTGGTCATTTAACAAGTACTCATCAAGTAGTTTATCACATGTTTTGATATTTTTTATAATTGAAAATATTATGAAATGATAATATGGAACCAATATTGTTGAGTGTTCTCCATAGACCAGAAATTTTCTAGCAGCTCAGTAACTAGAAATATGTTCGAATATTCTATTACATGCAGTTGTGCCACATAATTTTATTGCTTGAAACCAAAATACTCACAAACACAACCCCTCCAAATAAACAGCTTACCTTAATGTTCTGAATTCAGCTTCAAAAAATGATCCAAAGTGGATATCTATAAATCAATAATGATAAAAATATAATCAGTTAGCTTAAAGATAAAGATGTTTCTACTTTTACCAATGATTTTTATTATTTTCTACAATAAATTATTTATAGTTTAATGAACTAGAAGTTTATATTTGTAGTTTTGAACATTATAGAAAATTTTGGCACATTTATAGAACACCTTTATGCCACCAGTAAATTTATTTTTCTTAAAGATTTTATTCATTTATTTATTTATTTTTAGAGAGGGGAAAGAAGGAAGAGAGGGAGAGAAACATCAATGTGTGGTTGCATCTCACATGGCCCCCACTGAGGACCTGGCCCACAACCCAGACATGAGCACTGACTGGGAATCAAACCAGCAACCCTTTGGTTCACAGTCTGTCATTCAATCCACTGAGCCACAGCAGCCAGGGTGCGATCAGTAAAACTTTTAAGATAAAGAAATTTGACATTTTTGTGGCTTGTAAAGATAATTGATAGTTTATATCCATGAAATATCATCTTATTTAGCATTACTGAATTGTATTGAAAAATCTTAAGTAAATACGTAATAACACTGCTGAGATAGTCCCATTTTATGATACTGAACATGAGACTAGAATTTATTTTAGAGAAGCCTGAATATACACCATATACACTATATATAAACTGTATAAATGAGGTCTGTCCAGAAAAAGTCCAGCCATTATTAATATAATGAGAATGGTTTGCCTGACATCAATGTAACCTGGCAGCCAAGGACAGTGGACTGGAATGCACATGTGTGAACAATGATGACTTCACTGTACTAGTCAGTGGGGGCAGTAGATGCCATTGAGTGGGCAAGTGTACTGTGTGATTGCCACATTGAAAATGACTGAGCAAGTAGAGCAATGAATCTTCATCACATTTTTTGTGTTAAGCTTGAACATTACTCTGGGGAAATTATTCAGATGATTCAGAAGGCTGCAGCTATGAGCAACTGGTGATTGGCAGCTTCATAACAACAATGCATCTGATCGTGCATCACATCTTAAGCAGAGTTTTTTGGCAAAACATCAAATCACCCAGTGACTCAGCCCCTACAGCCCGGATTTGGCACACTGGGACTTCTGGCTTTTCCCAAAACTAAAATTACCTTTGAAGGGGAAGAGATTTCAGATTGTCAATGAGATTCAGGAAAATACAATGGGGCAGCTCATGACGACTGGGAGAACTGTGTGAGGTCCCAAGGTGCTTACTTTGAAGGGGACTGAGGTGTCATTGTCCTATGTACAATGTTTCTTGCATCTTGTATTTTCTTTGATAAATGTCTCTATTTTCATATTAGATGGCTACATATCTCTGGACATATCCCATATGTCTGTCACATATTAATAGATGGACAACATGGTAATACGTATGCACACAGCTGTACATTTAAGAAAAACAAACAGGAAGATCTGAACCATTTGGTAAAGGAAATAAAGTACTTGCAGGCAATCAAATGGATCAAATTCTACCTAACTCAAATACTTAGATAAACTGATGTTTCAGTGATATTAACAACAAAAACAGTGACAAAAATTCTGTGTTGAATTTTATAGTTTGTAGAACTATTTTTCACTTTCTTGCTCAGATCCACAGTAACCTCATGACCATAAATGTATTCCCTTCTAAATATGAGCAGGGTAAACTTGGTCTGAATTGACACAGACGTAGTTACATAAGAAGCTTGTCCCATCAAATGCACATTCTGAGAACAGCACTTACATTTAAAATACATGTCATGTTCCTTCATAAACAAAGCACAATTGTAAGATCGATTTTCCATATGGCTGAATATTGTCCCTCTCCCAGAATGATGGCAGATATTAATCAAATAATGACACATATTGGTATGTAACTATACCATATGAAATGTCATGAAGAAGAGTTTTATAGTACTTTCAGCGTAGTGGGAAGTCTGATTTAGTCTAAAGAGATCAGGAGAGACTCATATGGCAAAATTTTTAGCTAAGGGTTATCAGGCAAAGACAGAGCAGACAAGGGAGGGAGTGTCCATTTTAGGAGGACTGGCACATACAGGGTGCTGAGGTATGAGGCAGTGTGGCACTGGTGGGGAGCAGGAAGAAAGCCATCAGGGCTAAAGCAGAAGTGGAGGGATAAGTCCAGGGGGCATAAAGCTAAAGAAGTTAGGTAGGCCAGGGCAGGCTATGAAGTAGATTGGTTTTTATCTCACATACTATAGGAAGCTGATGAAAGTATTTATGCAAGGAGTGAGTTAATAAGATCTCCTTGAAGATGGTAACTCTGTAGAGGGGAAGAGAAAGTAGAGAAAGAGTGAATGCAGGAATCAAGTACAGGAAAGAGATAGTGACATTGACTTGAGTATTTGCTAAAAAGATTGAGAAAATGGCTTGTTTTAATAGGTTTTGGGGAATAGACTATAATCTGTGTCTCTCACTTGAGTGTAAGTTCTATGAAAATTTGTATTTGTTTTACACTGTTACATCCTCTGTTGCAATGTTTTGCACATAGTAGATACTCCAAAAATTTTTTAAGGAATGAATGAATGGTAGAAAGGGCATATGAAACTGGAAAGTATAAGAGATTTCATGAAAGGGTACTATTCCCTGTGATAAAAATCATTAGAAAAGATCCATTTTGCAAGTGAAATCATGAGTTTAGGTTTAGAGAAACTACGCTTGGATTGATTGCTATTACAAATTTAAGTGGAGATGTGAGGTAGGAAATTTTAAGTGTCTAAAGCCTGGAAAAGAGATATTGACTAGAGATATAAATTTGGAAGTCATAGGAATGTCAGTAATATTGAAGCAATGGGAGAGAATGCAATATCTATGAGGGGAAAAAATTAAAATGCCAACTGAGTATTTGCAGGCTCTTACTATGTATGAAGAACTCTTCTAGGGTTTTACATGTACCAATCCAATTAATCTTTATAATAATCCTATAAAGAATATTCTATTTTTATCCCACTTTAAAGCTGAGAAAAATCAAAGCACAGATAAATTATACAATTTGCCCAAATTCACACAGCTAGGAAAAGGCAGAAGTAGGGTTTAATGGGCAGAATTCTAAGATGGCCTCCACCATTCCTGACCCTTGGTGTACATACTCTGTACAGTTTCCTTTCCTTTGTGGGGCAGAGCCTATGAATGTGATGGGATATAATTCCCAACATTCAGTTACTAATCAGCTGGTTTTGAGTTAATCAAAATTAGCAAGAAAAACAGTTGATTCCTTTCAAAGAAACTGACCTTCCTGATGCCAGAGATGGGAAGTGTGAGAGGCTCACGTAAAGGGCTATATTGCAGAGGACCATGGGCAGCTTCTAAGAGCTCAGATTAGCCTCTGGCCAAAAGCCATCAACAATATGGGGACCTCAGTCCTACAACCACAAGATATGGAATTCCGCCAACATGAATGAGTTTGGAAGAATACCTCAAGCCCCAATGAGCCCTTAGACCAAGCCAAAACTTTGATATTAGCCTGTTAATACCCTGAGCAGAGGACCCAGCTGAACTCCATGCAGACTTCTAACCTACAGAATTGTGAGATACTAAATGAGTGTTGTTTTAAGACACAAAGCTTATGGTAATTTGTTAGACAGCTATTGAAAAGTAAAGTAAATAATTAAACCTGGGTAGTCAGTTTACATAGCCTGTGCTGTTAAAGACTTAGCTATACTGTATATGGTAGAAGAGTTGGGAAAGCAAGCCCTGAAGAATACAGACATTTAAAGAAGGAGCAGGAGAAAATGAACCAGCAAAGGAGGCTGAAGAGAAACAAAGAAACACAGGAAAACCCATGAGATTGTGGCATGACCGAAGTCAAGAGGGAGGATCTATGGAAGGAGGGGTTGTGCGTGAGCAGGAGTGTGGAATGCTGATGAGAGCAAATCAGAGGAGGAATGAAATACATCCACTGTATTCAATAAGACAGAGCAGGCTGATACTGGTTTTCTTTGGTACATTACAAAGAAAATGGAGTTTGTATTTTAGAAACCCCCTTTTTTTTAATGAAAGGGAAAAATTATGTGATGGGTTGGGGGAAAGAAATGTTTTCCAGACATGTTTTTATTATTCAATATTTTCATATAAAAGAATTATACAGCTTTTCCTCTAGCATTAGGGAAACCTTGTCAATTATAGCAGACTTGAAAAGTAAATCAATTGAAATATTGTTTTATCACAAAATTGAACTTCATGGATGAACAGTCTCTCATGTGACAGGGAAAATTATGTCCAAGTCATATTCTGAAGAATGTTTAATCTTACAAGATGTCTAATGTAAAATAATAGAAGGAAGAGAACAGAAAAGAGAGCCTTTGATTTCCAAATCTCGGTTACATTGATCATCGTCATTGCTACCGAGGGAAAAGCATTATTTTCTGAAAACTAAATAAATAAAATCAGATACAGAAGCAAAAATATAAACAGGCATTAAATAAATCAGTAAGGATCCACTTTGACAAGAATAGAGCACAACTGAGAAAACAGAGTGCACAAAGATAATTAAACTTAGGGCCTTTTGTGCTGCTATATTCATTTAATGAGGTTGCTTTTGGGTTCTCTCGTCCCAGTAGTTCACTATGGTGACTAATTTATGGAAGGTTGAAATAACAATGACCAGCTCTCCTCTCATCCCACATAAGATATTAAAATAACAAAATTTATACTACATTTAAGTTGTTAGTCTATGGAGGAGAGATATTTGTCTCCAATGAAACCATTAGGAAAAGCAGAGCAAAGTTTCCTCAGAGATCTCTGACTCATCATGCTCAAGATGAGATTGGACCATTTTCAATAGCTGAATCTGAAGAGAGATTTCTACTTTCTCTCTTTTTAAAAATATTTTATTTATTTATTTTTAGACAGAAGGAAAGAGAGGAAGAGAAACATCAACGTATGGTTGACTCTCACGCATCCCCTACAGGGACCTGGCCCAGCAACCCAGATATGTGCCCTGACTGGGAATCGAACCAGCAACCCTTTGGTTCACAGGCCGGCACTCAATCCACTGAGCCACACCACCCAGGGCTGTATTTTCTCTTTTGAATGATCAAGACAAGTGACCAATAGAATAGAGACCCTCATGTGAGAGTGCAGTGTTCATGGGTCTTCTGATGGCTCTATGTCTGACCTCACCCCATGGTCTCATCTAAAGCCTTTTGTCTCACATATGGTTGTGAATTCATGTGCTCCTAGCACTTCATCTATCTGCTCAAAGATGACTTAGGAGGTCAAGTACAGTCATTGCTTATATTTCAAGATCACCATTCCTTTTGCTGCTCACTCACATTTCAGGGATCTTGAACGTGTTTTACATCCAATTTATTTTCATGTGCTCGGCTCCCACTTCCAGCCGTTTATGGATGAGACAGCTCTGGCTACCAGAGGTATCCTTATTAATGAGCATGTGACTTTCCCAGTGTAAGACACAGCCTGGTTCACTAATTAGCAATACCATCTTCATAGAGAAAAGAGATTTCTGTCTTCCTTGCATCAAATATTAAAAAAAGAACAATCCACCCTTCGGTGTGACCAATTATTCCAAGAAACACATCACATTTTCCTACTCAGTGAGACCTGAACCTCTAAGAAAAAACAGGAGATTGCAATTGAGTGCCTTGACTTCACCTTAAATTCCTTCTCTTTTGATTCATAGAATTTTCAGATGAAATTTACAGTGATACTTGGTTATTTTTTCTCAAAAAGAATAATCTATGAAAATGAGACAAAAAATAAATATTTTCAAATTTTATTTTATGTATTGGATATACTAAAACCATATCACAGTTTCCCATATTATTGATAACTAAGTAATTTCTTAGTTGATATTTCAAATATTTCATCTCAAATATTCCAAGTCCTTATGGCCTTAAATTTCAGATTATTTGTTACTTTTTCCCAACTGGGATGTACATGCAACAAGTCTATCTGTCATCTGTGTAGTATGCCTGTCGTACACAAACTATGAGGTAGGTGGCTTCTTGTCCAGCCTTGAGAACTTCTTATAATGTTTCCCAAACTATGTTTTTTGTGTTAGGCTGTACTCATTATATATGAATATAGAATGTGATAAATATAGAATGCGATTACTTCACATTCTAGTGTATTTGAATATGCTGCTTGTTTCAGTGAGCAGTGCACTTGGTATAATAGCAGTGCAGAGCATCTGCTCCATACCCCTATACTGTATACTCCAGTGTAAGCTACAGTCCCCAAAAAAGGTAAATTTTAAGCTTTGTGTAGTACCATGGACTGGAATAGGGAATAAAATCCTATATAGGACACACTTTGACCTAAAGCCCTTTCAGGAGAAAGATACATGGCCTGTAATATCTTAAGACTCCATACTAAATTCTAACCTCAAACTCCTTAGAATTGCTCCAGAACTATACCTACTCTGGGGAGAACTAACTTTCCAGCCTAAAACGATTCTTCATACAATGGCAAGTACCAGCAGGTACTAGAACTAGATAGCTCTACTATTCAACCTTTCATAATCCAGCCAAGAAGTGTCCTGGTGTACTTTGATTGCATCTAGATTTTGTATCAATAGAAAAGAAATTTTCTATAAACAATTTCTTCTCTTAAAAAGAGATTTAACTTCTGCTCCCATTTTCATTTAAGTTTGAGGATTTGCTATTTTGGATCCCAAAGTTTTTCTTTACTGAGTCACAGTTAATAAGAGGAAAACTTAACTTTCACGACTTGATTCTAAGTAAAAGCAAATTTCTTGGAGGATATACTTATAATTAAGGTCAAGTCCCTGACCATTGATATTTTGGACCTTGGAAAATTGAATGAAAACAAATATATTTTAAAGCTTGCTATGTATTTTCCTGCTCCATAACTAATTATACCCTTAGATACAGCTACAGATCCAAATGACACCAGACAACTAACTTTTAAATGATAAGTTTCCTTGGTAGAAGTCTTTTAAGTGGCAGGTAAAAGGTGAGGAAGTTTAAATTCTTATTCATTTTAAAGAATGAGAAGTAACACAGAAGAAACTGTTAAATAATTCAAAACAAGCAAATGGGGAATTGAGTATTAAATAGACTTTTGAAGGGATACATTGAATTAATTTGACATATTGTACTTAGTAAACATAATCTTTATAATAAAAATAGTATAATTGAGAAACTTATTTACCAAGCTTTTAACAGACTTCATTATAAGAAATAAATCTTATAAAATATGAATTATTTTCCATGTGGAAGGTATGGTTTCAACTACTCGCTTTAATGAACAAATAGGTACTCATAGAATTCTCTGAATTTTAATCAAAAAATTGTTTCCAACAGAGAACAAGGTAGTCGCGGGGTCATCAAATGCATGGCTCTTTTGAATATTACATGTACTTTTCCCCCCAGTATAATTTTTAAGTGCCCAAAAAATAAAAAGGTCCGTTTTTGAAAAGATTATTTATTATAGGAAACACTTATTGTACTAGGTAGTACCAATAAAAGTCTGGTGGGAACAGGTTGTTCTGCTTTAGGGTTTTTTGTCTCTGTAGTTCTGTTTTTAACAAAGCCTAAGGAACTGGCATGTTTAAGGCAGCGTACTGCAGCTAGGTTTCATTGCTCATCTGTAAGAAATATTTTGGAAGGAAAAATATGACTCACCCTAATCTAGTTAATATTGTCAGGGCTTTTTTTCTACATGTAGAATTGAGCAAAAAGGAAATTCAAGTGAATTAATATTTTAAAAGGGAATAAAAAGGCAAGGGGCCAACCAACATTTTACGCAAAGAGCCAGATAATAAATATTTTGGGCTTGGTGGACCATAAAGTCCCTGTGACAATTACTCTACCATTGTAGTGGCAAATTACACTATAATGTGTAAGTAATGTGGGAAACATTATTTACAAACAAAATATTATTTACAAACACAGCACACAGGCTGGATACAACCTGTAGTTAGCTAATCCTAAAATAAGAGAATATGATCATGATGTAGAAATAATGAAGCCATGACACATCCTTTCAGTCTGTTAAAAGCCTTCTCATTGTTTTGTAAAAATAGGATTTTTCCTCTGGTTCTTTTGGAATGTTCTTAAATAAAATATTCTCAATGACAATATTTTTAAAACTGACAGTGAGCTACTGAAACCAACAGTATTTTCATCTTATCTTTATATTAGTATAAGAAATTCCGCAATCTGGCATCTTATAATGATTTGTGTTATTAAGTCAGTAGACCATTACATATAACAGCACTGATGGAATGGATTTGAATATTTATTATAGAATTTTCCCACAGAGAGCAGTGATTTTTTTTTTACAAGATCAGTATTGTGAATAATTTTTAAATTAAAGAATACATGTTTTAGAAGGAATTTTTTCCCAATGTATAACAATGTGCTCTACATGATAGTGCCAGTCCTGGCCTGACTCTAAACATCTTGCTCTTCTTCTTTATGCCAACGCTGTGCCAGCAGGGCACCCGGGGTGTTACACAGGCAAGGACCGGAGGGAATTCTCCATTCCTGCGCTGTAGATAACATTAGCCTTTCCTGCCTTTAAGTCTTGGAAAGAGTTTCTCACTGTGAAAACAAAGAAAGATTTTATGTAGATGAAATAAATTGCAAGATAGATTGACAGGACTTGGTAACTGAATGGACATAGAGAGTGAATAAAAAGAGATAGAAATTAAAAATACTCTGAACTTTCTCTCAGGGTGGACTGGATGTCCAGTACATTATCAATTAAGATTGGGAAAGAAGGAAGATGACTTTTGTTAAGGTGTAGTAAGAGATAACGAAGAAATAAAAAAGAACAGAATGTTGAAATATGTACCTAAATTTAAGAGCACAATCAAGGCTAGAATTAGAGATGTTTGTGTCATTTTTATAGAGGTGTGAGAACTAATACCAAGAGACTGAGAGGACGTAAGTGATAAACTAAGACTAGGGAAGGTGGGGCCTAAAAGAGGAGCCCCAAAAAAAGGAAAAAAGAAATAATACTGTAAAAGTGTGATCAGAGAAGGGATCTGACAGTTAAAAATAGTCACCGAAGGCAAAAACAAACAAAAAATGTGATAATGAAAAGAGGTTCTCAAGAATGTGTCCTACTTCAGGGAGTTTCAGGAAGATGAGAACGGTGCAGAAGGACGCCAGCTGGCAGTCAAAAGTAGTCAGCTCTGAAGAGTCAGTCTCGGTCCACCAGGAAAGGAAGGGCCAGAATGAGGCAGGGGATAAAGATGTAGAAACAGCACGCGCACTTTGGTTTCATCTAAAACTTAGGAGAAGATAGAAGAGGAAGAGGGAGGAATAAATAAAGATTTACTTTGTTTTCTTTCATGTTTGTTTTTAAGAATGGAAGTCCCTTGGACATTTTGATGTTGGTAGGGTATACAGGAGGAAAGGAGCCATTTAAGATATAAAAATGGGACCTGAATAATTGACACCACTGCATTTCTCAGAAGACTCACTGTATTTCCCAAGAATCCCAAGTCACAAATTAGTACTGGCTGCAAATGAAAGAAGCCTGTCTTGGGGGGGGGGGGGCGTGTGTGTGTATGTTTTAAGCAGCCTTCTTGAGACATAATAATGTGAAACATAAAATTGACTCATTTTAAGTTAAAAAAAATTTTACTATATTTACAGGTGCTTTACTTTTATATGTTCAATAATTGAAATAACCGTAAGAATTCTTGGTCTTATCTTAGAACATTAGGAACTCTGAAGCCAATCATGGTAAGAGAAATATAAAACAGAAGAATAATAGAGAAATATCGGTGGTGTGGGCTGCAATAACAGTACAGCTCATGCTGTAGAATGAGACAAAAGCCCTAAATAATTGCTATTGTAGCTTTTACAATAGATAATTAATAAGCTACACTGAAAGAATCAAGCTAACTTTTGTTTTACAACAAATATTTGTCTACTTCTGTAACTGATTCAGACTGTAATGATGCAGTAACATACTACTTACAGTACCTTTTTGCTTCATATTGGCCTCTAAGTTTTGTTTTTGTTTATTCACTTATTTTATTTGGCCACGCTTCCCAGGGTAAGTTTTTTTTTAAATCATTTCAAGTGTTTAACCTCATTCTTGGGTTGTGAATGCTTGCTGGTGCCTGGCAAATAACAAAACACCATGTAACTCTTTCTGTAGCTTTTCATGAAATTCATAGATTTAAACACTTGCACACTTTGGTATCTGAGTGATGATTCCTAGACTTACAGCATCATGCTTTACTTGAAATTGGAAGAAAAGGTTCTTCCAATAAACAGTGCAAAAATAAAAATAAACCCTTGGCCTATTCATAATACACATATGCCTACATTTGTTACCCATCAATAGGCTCTCAGGCTTAAAGAGATACAAGCGAAGACCTACACTTAGTTTGTACTTAGAATGTAATGAAGAAAAGAATTGTAGAGACAAGGCTAAGTTTTCAAGCTTCTAGGTAGATGTATCTTATATCTAAATTTTTTTCTAAATTGGGATCCTCAGAAGGAAATCTAAAGTAACGTTCACTGTTATTTTAAAATCCATTTCATTGAACTTTTCTTTTGAATATAAGTTAGTTCTTTTTCAAATACAGTATGTGAAGTTATTAAAACAAATCTCTCCTCCCTATAGTAAATAGAGAAAAATAACCACTTTTCACTAAACATTAGAAAGAAATACTTTTTAAGACTTACTTTAAAGTTTTTATTAAACTTTGTTTAAAAAAACGAAAGAAAGGTAAAGAAAATTAAAAAGTAGGTGAATGTAAATATAATTTAAATGTCATTTCTATTATAATGAAAGATTAAAAATAATTAAATGATGTAATGAGAGTTAAATGTGTGATTTCTACAGGAGTTGGTGAAATCGGGAGTGGGAAGAGGCAAAGCACTTTTTCAAAGCACAGACTTTATCACCTTGAATCTGTTTGTTTCTTATAATTTCAACAAAAGCTGACAATTGCCAGTAGTTTTTATTTCCCCATGGAAGGAGGGTATTACCAGCTCAAATGCATTTTCTATAATCATTATTCAACTACATGTTGTCTTGTGAGGTTGCAAATTTTCCTCCCATGGATGTTAGCACTCCTGGTAGATCCATTTCTTCCCTTAATCATCCAAAAATGAATTCCAAATGTGAGGTTCCTTCCACCAACAAATCTTACTTTTAAATCCTAATCATGAAAGAAATCATCCCATGTTTGATTAGTTTTTTCCATCTCTCATCACAGAGCGACTAAATCCACCTGTATCAGTCAGCTAATTATCTTTCCTTATAATGCTCTTGGCTTGCAATTCCATGTTTTTGCTCATTATATTCTCCCTTCCTTCTGCACCACTATCAACTACTGATGTCATGGCTTTAAAACCAAGCTACTAAAAAACAAAAATCTGGAAATTTGAAATAATGTTGAATATGAATCAATACTGTAATGAGATGTAAAAGAGGGAATGCACAATAAAATTGTATCGGTAACCACAAAATTAAGAATTTATGTTAAAAATAATAAAAATCATTAACAAAAGTTTTAAAAACTCATTCTATGCACCAGACATTTCAGAGTATAGTGAATAAATGAGAACAAGTAAAATACATCTTTGCTTCCATTGAGCCTAAATTTTAGAGAAAAGGCATTCTAAGTATGCCAATAAAAATAAGCGCTATGAAGACTTTATTTGATCAGACCACATCTGAAGTCCCATGTCCTATACGAAACATATGCATCTAACAATTATGTATAAAATACAAATCATGTAAATTAGTATTTGTTGATATATACATAGACCTGGAATTTTGCTCTATCTTTTATGCACACTTTGCTTCTTAAGAACAGGGATTGCTTTTAACACTTGTCAAAATATACTTAC
>PVJI01005937.1:69785-91522 GCA_004026765.1 Micronycteris hirsuta
TGCTTTGGTTTATGTGATGTATTACGTTTATTGTTTTGCGAATGTTGTACCATCCTTGCATCCCTGGGATGAAACCTACTTGGTCATGGTGAATGATCTTTTTGATGTATTGCTGGATGCGGTTTGCTAATATTTTGTTGAGAATTTTAGCGTCAATGTTCATCAGTGATATTGGCCTGAAGTTTTCTTTCTTTGTTATATCTTTGTCTGGTTTTGGGATTAGGATGATGCTGGCATCATAAAAAGAGTTTGGGAGTCTTCCATCATTTTGGATTTTCTGGAATAGTCTGTGAAGGATAGGTGTTAGTTCCTCCCTAAATGCTCTGACACATGGACAGAACTAAGGGGGAGGAGGGAGGTTGGGGGGGTGGGACGGGAGGGGGGAGGGGAGAGGCTGCAAATAACTGTAATTAAACAAAAAAAATTAATTAAATAAAAAAAATATATATATACTTACCATAGCAAAACCAGCAAAGCAGAGGTCAGAGAAAAACTTTTTTATTTATTTTTTTAGGTAAAGAATGCTGAGCACCATCACAAGGCTAATAGCTTTTGTTTTATTTTCAATTTGCTTTGAGTTTTGATTTTTAAAATCTCTGTAGCTTCCTACCATTCACAACAGCACAAATTTAACATAAAAAGTCAACATTATATGATATTATATATAATAAGATCATTGCCCGAGTTTATATATCCTTATATTTTAAAAGACAAATATACCTTTTGAGTATTTGAAGGAATGGAAAAAAATGTCTAAATCCTCACTGTTGTAGAGGATGAATATAAAAATAAAATTAAATGCACTTAACCATGCCATCCTTTTCTCAAAAGAAAAGTGCCAAACCAGTCAGTGGAGAAAGGGGGCTACAGGCTTACACAGAATGTTTTATCAGCACTTTATTTCAATAGCTTGTCTGGAATTTAGTTTTCTTAAATCCAAGTATTAATTTTCATGAAGTAAAAATTTATTCAAAGTGTTATTTTATATAAATATTAATCTCAGAGTCGAGAGATATGGTAGTTACATTGTATTTATATTTAAGAAGATGATGTATCAACTAAGATAATGTATTTATGCACATTTGCCTGTAGAAGACCAATTACTGAAAGCTTGTGCAAATACATGCAGATTGATATGTAGATAGACAGACAGATGAATATAGAGCTAAAGCTAAAGATATCGATATTCAACTTGCTTTGTTGTCAAATAGGTTTATCATCACTCTTGAATTACATATACAGATATAATATATTCTTAAGGAAAAGGAATCATTTAAAGCATAACAATATGATATGTTTTGGCAATTTTAAGTTTTTTGTAAGCTACATAATTAATTTGGTAAACTGACAGGAGTACTTTTAGAACATTATATCTTAGGTGGAGGAAGGGCAAAATATTCTAGCCTGTTTTAAACAACAGGAAAATAAGGAAAGTGAGAAAACAATGAAATGAAGGACTACGGTAAAACTGAGATTTGTCTGCTTTTAGAAAAGTGAAAGAAAACTATGACATACAATGTCATCTGTAAGTGGAACCTAATCAACAAAACAAATGAGCAAAATAGAACCAGAGGCTTGGAAATAAAGAACAAACTGACAGTGACCAGAGGGGAGGGTTGAGAGGGATCACGGGAAAGAAGGGAAAAGGCCAAGCCAAGAAACAGGAACAGAGGACTTACGGGCGGGGGGGGGGGGGATTGACTCTGGGAGGGAGGGGCATGCGGTAAGGGTGAGCAATGGGGGAAAAGGTGGGACAACTGAAACTGAACAACAATAAAAAAATTACAAAAAATAAAAATGAAGAAATAACCAAAAAATGAAATTTTACTACTAGAAGCTCTTGAACAGGCATCATGAAATATTTTAATAGCAAGGAGAAAACAAAAAGAACAATGACACAATAATGCTTCTTCTATTTCCTATCCACAACTCTGAATAACAGAGTAAACCAATAAATAAATAAATAAATAAATAAGCACAGTTAATACTTTGGGCCCTGCCCCTTGTCTACATTTAATCACTCTGCGTGACAGTAGTCCCTTTGAGAGGAAGCCTGGGGGATACACTGTAACAACATAAACTTCTAGCCCTGTGTTATCACTCAGCATCCAGCTTCTGAAAGAGGAACTTGAACTCACCTTCTACTTCAATCCTACATCACTCTCCCTGTCTCCTTTCCTATCACACTTGCTGCCTCCAGGATGTCACTTCCCGCCCACTATAGGATGCAGATGGCTCCCTGACCTGAAAGTTCTCTTGTTGAGACTTACTGCCTAATTCCAAGTAATTCAAAAGATACATATGAAGGGGGACCAAAAAAATCTGTAATGTAGTTGGAAAAACTTCTGTATTTATTCTTACACGCTTAAACTTCAGTCACCTTCAAAGTACTCTCCATTTGATGCAATACACTTATTGAAACATTTTTCCATTGCTCAAAACAGTTTCTGAATGTGTACATTGTGATGCTTTTAGTGCTTCTGCTGTTTTTGTTTCACCTCTTCCACATCAGCAAAATGTTTCCGTTTGAGGACTTATTGCACCCTGGTAGGGGAGGGAGGAAGTCTTTGGGAGCGAGACTGGATCAGTGGGGAGGGTGGGGCATGGGAGTCATGTTGTATTTGGTCAAAACTGGTGAACATTCAGTGTGGTGTGGGCAGGTGTGCTCATAAAGCACCCGTCATGAAATGGGTAAATGCATCTTCAAAAAATTCACTGAAGCTGAAAACAGCCTCTCACAACAACACCAGCTGGTACACTAATACAGATGGGTTCCTAGAACACTCACAGAGTGGGGGAAGCCTGTGCTACAAGGGGCCCACCCTCCAGAAGATAATTCCTTTTGTATGTGTGTGTGTGTGTGCCCCACCTTGTATAATTTAGTTCTGATCCTATTTGACTTTTATGCAACTTTACTATGCTTTCTGTTTGGAAAAACTTCCTTCATTCATCAATACCACACTCTCCTTATTTTGTTCCTACTTGTGGTTTCTTTTGTGAGCCCCTTTGTCCACACTTTAGTATAGTCATTCCTCAGAGATCCACCTTGGATTTTATTTCCTTCCTATGTATATTTTTTGTGGGTTATTTTATTCACTTCCATGGTTTTAATAATCAAACCTAGGCTGAAAAATCTAAAATCTCAATGTTGCTAGTCCAACTTTCTTTTCTGATATCCAGACATAAATCCAACTGTCTGCTGATTATCTTTACTAGAATGGTCCATAGAAATATCAAATTTAACTAATCTCAATTGAGCTCATTGTCACGTCATTGCCTATTCTCCCATTCAATCCTCCTTTTAGGATTCCTGGTTTAATTTGGCACCACCTTATTATTTCTTAAGCCAGAAATGAACACCATCCCAGCCCATCCTCAGTATGACCTCACACTTCCAAATAACTAAGTTCTGTTGAGTGTTCAGTTCAAACATCTCTCAAATGTGTCCGCTTCTCCTTACTGCCCTTTTGACAATTATAGTCATTTCTTCCACAGCTCTCATTTTGCTTCTTCAATAGCCTGGCTGTGTACCATCAATCCCAGATCAAATCTTTTATCCTGATGGCAGCCGGAATAGTCTTTTAAAATGCTATCTTGATAGCAACAAAAATAAATAAATAAAATACCTAGGAATAAACCTAACTAAGGAGGTAAAAGACCTGTACTCAGAAAACTACACAACACTGAAGAAAGAAATCATGAAAGACACAAACAAATGGTAACATATACCGTGCTCATGGATTAGAAGAATCAACATCATCAAACTGTCTATACTCCCCAAAGCAATTTATAGATTCAATGCAATCCCTATCAAAGTACCAATAGCATATTTCACAGATATAGAACAAACACTTCAAAAATGTATATGGAACCATAAACGACCCCAAATATCTGCTGCAATTTTGAGAAAGAAGAGCACAGTAGGAGGGATCACAATACCTGATATCAAACTGTATTACAAGGCCACTGTAATCAAAACAGCCTGGTACTGGCATGAAAACAGACAGATAGACCAACAGAACAGAATAGAGAGCCCAGAAATAAACCCAAGCCTCTATGGGCAATTAATCTTCGACAAAGGGAACAGCAGCATAAAAGGGAGTAAAAATAGCCTCTTCAACAAATGGTGTTGGGAAATCTGGACAGTTACATGTAAAAAAAAAAGAAACTTGAGCACCAACTTACACCATACACAAAAATAAATTCGAGGTGGATAAAAGACTTAAATATAAGTTGTGACACCATAAAAGTCCTAAAGGAAAACATCGATAGGAAAATCTCAGACATTCCATGCAGCAACATCTTCACTGATATCTCCCCCAGAGCAAAGGACATAAAGGAAAGAATAAACAAGTGGGACTTCATCAAAATAAAAAGCTTCTGCATGGCTAAAGAAAACAGTATTAAAATAAAAAAAGAACCAACCACATGGGAAAACATATTTGCCAATGATACCTCAGACAAGGGTTTGATCTCCAAAATATATAAAGAACTCATACGACTCCACTCCAGGAAGACAAAAAAAAAAAAATTAAAAAACGAGCAAAAGACTTGAACAGACACTTCTCCAAGGAGGACATACAGATGGCCCAGAGATATATGAAAAGATGCTCAGCATCACTAGCCATCAGAGAGAAGCAAATTAGAACCACAATGAGATACTACTTCACACCAGTCAGAATGGCCATCATCAACAAAGCAACAGATAACTGTTGGAGGGGATGAGGAGAAAAGGGAACCCTACTGCACTGTTGGTGGGAATGCAGACTAGTGCAGCCACTGTGGAAAACAGTATGGAATTTCCTCAGAAAACTAAAAATGGAACTGCCTTTAGACCCAGCAATTCCACTGCTGGGATTATACCCTAAGAGCCCTAGAACACCAATCCAAAAGAACCTATGCACCCCAATGTTCATAGCAGCACGATTTACAATAGCCAAGTGCGGGAAGCAACATAAGTGTCCATCAGCAAATGAGTGGATCAAGAAACTATGGTACATTTACACAATGGAATTCTACACAGCAGAGAGAAAGAAGGAGTTTATACCCTTTGCAGCAGCATAGATGGAACTGGAGAGCATTATGCTAAGTGAAATAAGCCAGGCGGTGAGGGACAAATATCATGTGATCTCACCTTTAACTGGAACATAATCAACAAAAGAAAAAAGCAAGCAAAATATAACCAGAGACATTGAAATTAAGATCAATCTAACAATAGCCAGAGGAGAGGGGGGAGGGGACTGTGGGAAAAAGGGTTTTCAGAAACTACTATAAAGGACACATGGACAAAACCAAGGGAGAGGGTGGAAGCAAGGGAGGGAGGTGGGTTTGGATGGGGTGGGGGGAGGGGAAGGGAGAAAATTTAAAAACAAAAGCAAACAAACAAACAAAAAACTATCTTGACCATTTCACTCTTGTGCAAAATCTTTTAATTGGTTCCTGATCTTTCTTTCACCCATTCACTAAACTCATGGTTTATTGACAGAGTGTATATTATACTAGGCACTTTGCTAAGTGCCAGGGCTATGGTGACCACAAGATATTATCCAGCAAGACACTGTTTCTTTCCTGCAGCCACATACTACTTCTACTAAACTCAGATTCCAGATTTACTGTATCAGAATTCTCATCGCTCATGGTGTTTCACTTGCCTTTTTTGAATCTTAGTGAGTGATATTACCCAGAATTTCTCATTCCATAAATGTTACTAGTACTTATTTCTCTGCTTTATTTCTGCTTTAATTCTCAGTCCTATCCAGATTGAACCTGGGCCTATTCTTTCTTAATTTACTAACAGAGGAAACAGTTCAAATGCCTCAGCTTGGCTGCATTATCCAATGGAGCTTCCAAAAGTTCCCTAAATTGCATTTTTACTGAGACCCTCCTCCCAAAAACACTGTTTGGGGTTAGATCTGCTGTATTCAGGCTGGGTCTCTGAATTGCTGACTTTAATCACAAAGGGCTACAGATGTGTACCTGTTCTCTCAAAATTTGGTATCACCAATTATTTTCTAATTTCAAAACATAAAACTTATTAATTGGAAAACAATTAATTAAAATTGAAATCCTAATAAGGAAGTTTCCACATCATTTGTTTCATAACCCATTTGCTTCTGCTCATTTCACTGTCACTGGTAGAATTTAATTGTCTCATATTTCATTATTTGCATATAGCATGTGCTTTAGGTTATACAATGTATCTCAATAATAGAAAAAGCATTAATTAAATCAGTATCTTACACAGTCTCTGACCATCCCCTTTTATACATACATTTTGGTAATTTTGTGAGTATTTTTTTGTTAATTATATGTTACTTCTCAAGCTTTCTATACTCCTTTTGGGGACATTTATCCTTAAAATTCCACTTTGAACTTTGCTTGATACACAAATTAGTAAAAGCTATATACACACCCTTTAAAAATTCTTTTCATGGCTTCAATATCTAAAGTTCTGAAGACACACATATATAATTAATAACACAATGTCAGGCATCAAAAAATGTTTTAAATATAAAAACTTCTGGGTTTATTTTTATATACATTTTTTAAAATTCTATTGTTGTTCAAGTACAGTTGTTTGCTTTTTCCTCCCACCACTCTCCCCACCATTTTTAGTACAAATTTAATTCTTCTATCACTAATTGTATTTCCAGTTCCAGATAATATCCCCCCTAAATGGTTCTTTAGAATAGACTTGAAGGAATCTTAATTACTTCCTCTGAAAATTTTCTAAATGAAACTCTGGGCCTGAGAGCTATTCTTTTTCCAGATATCCAACTTGGTGAGTCTCTCTCTCTAAAATAACGGGTTTCAAAGACTGCTGATTAATCCTGCAAGAGGCCCTCTCTCCAGGTAACAGTAGCACCCTTTGCGGTGCTAAAGTAATTTGATTACCTTATAAAGAAGAAGGAGTTGGTGATATTTGTTGAAATACAAAGCATTGCAGAACTAAGGTTACAGGGTTTCTCCAGACTTGATATGATGGGGTTATAGTTTCAGTTTCATGACCTCTGAAAAGAACACTGTACCAGAGTGCAAAACCACCTCACAGAATTCTCTTCTCATTTTTCTCCAATATAGTTCTGAAGCCCTTGTATCTTCAGCCTTACATGTTTTCTCTGTCTTTTTTTCCCTGATATTATTGGGTCAAAGAGGTATTTATTGAATACAACTAACTAGTTAAGATAATGGGCTAAGGATAAAACTCACAGGTATCTGTCTACAAATATTACAACTTATTATTACCTTAAAAATATCTAAACACAGTCCAGGACCAGTACCACGGTAAAAACAAGACAGCTGATCCAAGGTACAAAATTTAAGGGAAACCCATAAAAATTAGTAATCAAAATAAGTGATATTTTAATGTTGTATTATAAAATATCAAAATTAATGCAAATACTATTATACACATAATATTAAATTTTAAATAAAGAAAACATCTTATATAGTATATCTACCTAAAGAAGCCCTCAGTCTGGCCAGCTGTGTTCCTCTTACATTGGTTAATTGTAGAATAACTGCAGTTTGATTCATAAATCTTAGAATAATATCATTCAATGCTAAATCTATCATTCTATTGCTTTTCCTCCTTTACACGTGAAATTCTAATTGTTGGTTATGGGCAAACACAAGATGTACTTTATATTCTGCTGCTGTTTCCAAAAGAATTACAACTGGTTGTAATACTCAGTAGTATTAAACTCATGTTCACTAGGATGTACGGTTTAATATAATGTTATTCTTCTCTGCTTATTTATAATAATCAAATTGTTCATGTACTGCTAAAGATATTCTTTATAACTACTTAATTTCACCTTGAGGGAATCATTCTGTTTATTTTAAATTTGTTTTTTTTTAACATTTTGAATCCACAAATGAAAATAACAGTAATAAATTCTTTATACTTCCACGCAGATGCACTACAGTAAATGTGACTTTGTAATTTATAATAATAAACCTAGAGGACAGCTAAACCCTCTCACCTTCTTTTGATTATGCTTTTGGAGGAGGCTCATATTGACGATTACAACACACTGCTTGGAAAGACACCAGAGCTTGAAGAGACACATAGAAATAACAGATACTTATTAACAGCATACTGTTATTAATAACAGTATAATTAAATAAAAATAAATAGCCCTCAACTGCACAGAAGCAAAAGTTTCAAATATTTAAAATTTGAGAAAACGTAGACATTGGGTACCATAGAGCAGACGTCTTGCTGACCCTCCACTTCCTTGTCTGTTTCTCAGTTTGCATTCGAACTGAGGGAGCAACCTCTCAACTGACCTCATGAAAACAGTGCTGCAAAAGGGAGAGGCCGACCTGTGTGCAACTGCAGTTCGGCCGAAAAGAATGTTAATTCTTGGCTTTGGCACTTTTTCCCCCAGAAATTATTCAGGCCTTTCTGTGGCATGGAACACTGTGACCAGCCAGGAACTGTTACAGATGAAAATAACCTTTCTTTGTTATAAACCCCAAAATGTAGTACTTGTTTCAATCTCATAGGAGACCCTTGTACCTAGTTTTTAAAAAAAAAGTGGGAGTAGAGGATATAGTCAGTCGTGCCTAGCATTTTCTATGATATTTCCTAAGTTAGTAAGTACTCATGGGGAATTTGTAGGAGCAGTGTTAGGAAGTGTTTTAACAAATACGTGTCATTTAAAAATACCTCAGGTATTATGGTCAAAGAACTCTGGATGGAGAGGAGGAGGAGCTGACCTGAGGGCCCTCTCATTCCTACTAGCTGTATGATGTTGACTTCTGATTTTAAGTGTTCTTTTCCGTAAAACTGATTATTGTAATCATGTCACAGAGTTGTGGTAAGAATTAAGTAACTACAAATAATCTGTAAATTAAGGACTTATGCAATTGTCATGAAGAGATTTAAAAAATAACAAAATAAGAATATAAAGTAAATTTGTAAATGTAATCTCCATTTGAACTGAGAAGAAATTTTATTTTAAAATTATTGTGATTAGTCCATAGATATATAAGCTGATAAATCAAAACAGTACAACAAATAATTTCTTACATTAAGATTTTTTCTAATTATTAGGAATATGAGTTCAAATATTAAAGAAATATTAATAACCTTTGTACTTTAAAGTTATTTTTAATTACAAAAAAAGGAAAAATTAGAAAAGTAAATGGAAAATTCTGTTTGACAGCTTTCCAATTAGTATTTAAGTAACATAAATAAAATGGACATTAAAAATTAGATAATTACATTATAAATAATTAAAAATAAGCATTTTATATCATAGTCTTATTTGACCCCTAGTATTACCAGAGTAGACATTACCTAGAATAAAATAGAAATTTCCAAAGACTCGATTGAGCATATTAAAAATGTACAGTCCTTGAATGGTTACACACGCTTCTCTTAAACATTATCTGTATAAAACACAGGCATGAGTTCTGTGGCAAAGAATTTTGAATAAAGCATATATAATTATTAAATTTTATTTTTTATCTTAATTTCTCTTTTTCTTCTAATTCTCCCTGAGAAATATTACCCACTCTGGGTTTTTATTACTATTGACATATGATTCTCAATTCTATTTCCATTCGTAATCTCTCTTCTGAAGTACACATTCTTATTTTCCACTACCTACGGAACGTCCATCACACTTGGGTACTTCCGACAGACCCCTTAGCCTCCTCTGAAACACCCTCAACACCTGCCACCTGCTGACCTCTGCTTCTCTCCCTACATCTCTGTCAACAGAAAAGAACTGCTACCCACAGTGCCTCACGTCTAGAATGCAGCAGTCACAGCCTTGCCTGACCTCAGAGCCATCTCATCAGCCACCAAATTAAAAGGATTCTACTTCTAAAAGGTTTGTCCTATTGAACTTTACCCCTACTCTCCAACTTCCCTCCTCATCCTCTGCCCCATGTACTGCCCCATGTAGTGGAGTAGTACCCTACTCTACTACAGTTTGTCTCTGTTTAGAAACACCCTAATGAGGTTTACTGGATAAGTTCTGCAGGATAATCCACTGAAGTATGAAAGTAAATTTAATATCCCTGCTTCCCTACTAAATGCTAATAGCACTAGACAATCATTGGTACCACCCACTTTCCCCATCACACACATTTCTAAATATCTCAGAGGGTGATGTTACAAGTCTCTAAATATCTCATTAAAAGTGTCCTGCCTCTGAGTCCTTACTCTTCAGTGCCTTTGGAATGCTGTTTCCTCCCATGTCTGCCCAGAAAGCTGCCAGGCATTTCTGAAGCCTCCGTTCGTACGAACTTTTCTTCTCTAAAAGCTTCCCTTAGCCAAACTGGCCATGCTCAACTTCATCTTCCATAGCACTGAATACATACTTGCAAAGGACTTCTAATTTTTTATTTAAATTTGTTTTTGCATGTCTGATTCTTTTCAAGAGGTAGGAGATTGATAAATGTGTGGATTCATTTGTTGTTTCATGATTAAGTAATGTTTTAGACTTTCTATTGGCAAAAAATATGGATAAATATTATGTAAGGTTTCTCTAACTGCTCTTGTCAAGGTTACCAAGGATCTCCAGTTTTCAAAAATCAATAGCCATTTTTCTGTTCTCATGTTACTTAACCTCTTAGAAGCATTTAACAAACTTAACCACTTAACTCTGTCTTAAAATACATTTTATTTCCATAACTATTAACCAAATGCTTATAGTTTTCCTCTTACTTTGCTAAACACTCCTTGCTCTCCTTTGCTGGTTCTTCCCCTTCTGTTCTGTCTCTGCAGTTGCAGTGCTTTAGGATTCTTCTACATATAAATACTACCTAAAATCTCCAGGTGATTAAATCCACGCTTCTGAGTACCATTTGTACAACTCCCTAATCTATATATCCATTTCAAACTTTTTCGGTGGCTCCAAACTCTTAACATCCTACTGCTGAATTGACATCTCCACTTGGATGTCAAAGAAGCATCTAAACTTAGCATGCCAAACTGATATAGTCTTCCGTATAGTTCCTTTCTGAATCTCCTCAGAAAATATCATCACGATTCCCATTGTCACTCAAGCCATTAAAACAAGAATCTAGAGTTTTTCTTGATTCCTTTATTTACTTTATTCTCCCCATATGCAATCCATTATCAAGTTTTGTAAGTAGTATCATCAATTGACTTAATATTCTAATATATGTTATAAATTATTACAAATACAGAATATCTATGATATACGTGTGTGTTATATATCATATATTATATGTTATATATTATACATGACATAAAATATGTAATAGAAACACTGCATCCAATTACTGCAAATACATATTCAACTGCTTAAAAAACATTTACAAATATTGTTTTTATGCTGGACCATAAAGCAAGACTTACAAATCAAATAGAGTGTGTTATCTAATCTCAATGGAAATTTAATTGGACATCATTAACAAAAAGACAACTATCAAATCAGCAAATGTTGGACAATTGAGCAATATGATGCTATAAATAACTCTTGGTTAAAAAAAATTAAACAATACCTGGAGTGTATCATTTCAAAAAGCAGGGAATGTAAGGAATATTTCTTAGAAGCTTCTGACTGTATGCTTATTCTTCCTTCTGGCCAATACAGCTTTAAAGGCAGTTTGATTAAATTTTAAAAACGTGTCTTCCTGACTATAGGCCCCTAGCCTCCTTTTTCTTAGAGCATTTACTTCAAAACTTACAATTGTACATTCTTTCTTTATCCCATGGAGACGTAAATTTTCTCCCAACCAGGAAACTCTCAAGAATGTAGCCATGCTAGAATACTCTCAGCTGCGGGACCCTCTCCCTGCTCACCTCATTTATACTTAATCAATTGCTACAAAACCTTCATATATCAGGGATGTATTTGCCAAGTGAAGATTCAAACTAGGCTCCTTATACACAAGTTTATTCCTTTTTCACTATTATAACTAGTACAGTATCTACCTTTGTATATTATATAAAGAGACTTACCTTTTTTTGCTTTGTTTTGCTTTATTTTGAATTCATGCTCAGTTTTTGTGATCATATAGATTACTTATCTCAGATTTCATGGGTGATTTTTCTTCTAAGTAGCCTTGTTGGATAAATTCTGATCATTTCTCTAAATTTTCAAGATCATTTAAAATTCTAATCTGTCCTCCAAGGTGACGACCTCTGTGTGCTGATGGGCCAATTCTTTTCCCTGTCATCTTGATTATTACCTACCAAGTAAAAGAGTATACTTGGCAATCCACAACTGATGAATGTATGTCGTAAAATGTCAAGAGTTTGCCCTGAATTTATTTTGTGGTAGTTTAAACCAATTTCCTTTCCTCTTCTTTAGGAATAGTAAATGGCTAACTTAGAAATAACCTTTTTGTCTTTATAAAAGTGAAATCCACGATGCATGTACTCAGTATTTTTATCAAGGAAAAGAAAGCCTAGTTTGAATTAAATGAATGTTTAGTTGTAGTAAGCCAAAGGTTAATACATTTGAGCCTGATTGTGAATTAAAGAGGGGGAGAAAAGCATACAATCTGGAATACAAATACCTGGTCATTTCTATGTTAGTTAATACGCACTGTACACTGATAACAAAAATATAAATCAATCAGGTATCCTGAACTGCCATTCAGCTTAAATCTGAACTCCGGTGTTCACTTGAAAGTTTAAGTTAGAAATTTAGCCTATTCCAAACAACATTCTCATTTCTTTCTTATCCTAGCCCCTCAGTGATTATTCAATGAAAAAACAAAGAGCTGCCAAAATCCAGATGAACAGGAAAAAGAAATTCTAGCTATGGAAAATGGTAAGTTTAAAGCAATAATAATAAAATGTGTACAAAATAAATACTCCTTATCTGCAACTGCTTCAAACCAGTAATTAAAAAAGCAAAACAAAACTACTGTTCAGGATATTTTAAACTTATCCATCCAAGAAATAACATAAACTCAAAATATGTGCTAATGCCACATATTCGGTGCCAAGTTGAGGGCCAGTAATCAAAACTGATGGAATGGAATATTTTAGAAATAGTTTACTAAAACTTTACAAGGGGAAAAAAAAGAAAAGGACAACTGCCAATTGAAGAATAGCAGTGCTCCAGTGACCAGAGAGAAAAGATCAGACCTTAGCATAATTTCCTGAGTCAAAGATACCCTCTAAGTTTTTATGAGAAAATAATGTATTGCATAAATAAAAGTGTTACAACACTAATTTATAGAATATATTTTTCTAAGAATTTGTACCAATGGGAAGTATTAAATCTGTTTAGATATATGTTGACATTTCCATGGTAAATAAATTAAAACAATGCCTTCCAAATTGTATTTCACTTAGAACTGTTAATGTCTTTATTTGAAAAAGGCATTTTTCAAATATGTCTTTTGAAAAATATGTGTGTGAAATGCTATATATATATTCTTCTCCAAAGGAGAATGTTACATGCAATCCTCTTTGAAGCTTATAATGTAGATTTCCAACAAACCTGTTTAATTAGACTAATCCAAATATTTTTCCTAAACTTATTTAGCAGAGTGATTATTTTTCTAAGAAGACATTTCAGTATTTGTGGTCAGATAGTCTGGGTAAAGTTGAATTCAGGGAGGCAGGTAACAGAGTACCCTAGTCTTTAACCTCAAGATCAAAGAAGAAATGCTGTGTAATGTATCTTTAACTCAAGTTAGTAAGGTTCTGCTTTTATTGGTTAGAACTGACTACATGTGGTAAACATTATGTTAATGACTATTAATTGAGTAATGTAAACTGTAGCTCATTTATATCCTTATAAAATAAACACAAACACAGAACAAATCCACAAAATTACTATTCAAAATATTTCCTGTAAAAAAGGAAAAATATTTGAAACAGTATTTAGAAGGTCACACTGCATACGTCAGAAAATAACCCATCCCATACCAAAGTATATTCTAGTAAAGTCATTAGACTTTAAAGGAAAAAAATATTTTTGGTATCCATATACAATAACCAAGAAACTTAGAAAGAATTAGATTGTCATTTCAATAGCTCCTCTTCACATATATATTGATAACATATGCTGCAATTCATCTACTAAAATTTGTACATACATACATATTTTTAAAAACAATATAAGTATAAACTATTTTTAATAAATAAGGGGATAAAAAGCATGCAAAGAACTGAACTACAAACTATATTCTTAAGTATAATTTTATGTTATTTTTATCATTGAACCATGTAAATATTTCCGGTAATTACAGAAAAATTTAAATAAAGATATTCCAAAATGAAAGATAAAATGAAACCAATGAGTTCAAATGTGTACACAGTTGGTGGTATGGCCGCACGAAGAGGGACAACTCCAAAGGACGAAATGCTAATCCACACGCACAATGTCTCAATTATGCAAGATAAATAAGTTCTAGACTTCTGCTATAGGACATTATCCCTATAGTTAACAAGAATGTATTGTACACATATAAATTTGTTGAGAAGGTAGATCTTGTGTTCTTACTACAAGAAAAAAGTCTTTAGTATGCATGCACAGTGATTTGACTGAAGATTTTTAGTCAGCTACTCTGAGCAAAAAGAACTGCAAAGACATAAAATCAATGCCATCACTAATCATGGTAATGTTGGCATTGTAGAAGCTGTCGTGTGTAAAATTTTAGGTGAAATATATATGTGATTTTTTTTCATAATAGAATTTTATCATCCCTGGTTTTCCTGACACAGGAATTCTTGGCATGGGAAAATGGAGATGCAGATATAAAATAGAAGAGCTTAACTGAATATCCTGAATTCTTAATTTCAACTGTAGAAATCAATTTGAACTGATAATGTGCATGATGTTCAAAATCAAAGCATATTTTTTTCTATTCTGTAATCTAAAACAACAAAGCAAAACCCAACAATCCTCCCAGTAGCAATAAGACACCCTAGCACTAAAACTGAAGCCTTGAACTACACAGGAACCATGGAACTTACAGGTAATGATTGATGCCAGACCTGCTGCAAGGTGTGCCAAGCGGGTGGGGTCCAGCAAAAACCAGATTCACCTCGAGTTAGTGTCTGTTGATTGGGTCGTGAATAAATAAGGGTTCATTATACTTCTCTTTTGAGTTTTGTAGATAATAAGGAAATTTTCATAACACAAACGAAAGAACCAGATCTCATAGTCTGTTTGGATGCAAAATCTCACAATGTAGAGTGCCCAGACGTGTGTCGTAATCTATAAAAACCACAGTTTTGAAGCAGCTATAAAAGGCTACTTTCCTCTAAATGAAATGATAATAACCACAGTTTTGAAGCAGCTATAAAGGGCTACTTTCCTCTAAATAATCGTAACCTCTTGCAATCATAGTCTGTAGATGAGGTCATGAAGGTGAGCCTCTCATAACTGGATTAGTGCCCTTGGAAGAAGAGACCCAGAGAGCTTGCTCTCTTCCTGTTCCTACCATGTGAGAACACAATGAGAAAGTGGCCACCTACAAGGTACGAAGAGAGCCCTCACCAGAACTAAACCGTGATGTTGGAATTGCCAGCTTTCAGAACTGTGACAAAATAAGTTTCCCTTTTTAAAAATACCTAGTTTATGATCTCTTGTTTTGGAAGCCCAAGCTGAATAATACAGGAACTTTCAATTGATAGGTGCTCAATAAATGGTAGTAAAATTTAAAGTGGTAGCAGATTTCTACTTAAGTTGCCCAGAAAATTCTAAAACACCAAAAGAACACTTTGTTTTGAGCTTGAGATATTCTGATTATACAAACTAAATCAACTACTGTGTAAAATATTCATAATACCAGAAGCCTTAAACGTAAATGATCATAAACATAAAATCACTGATGTGACTTTAGAATGACCTTTATAAAAATAGGGGAGTGACAATTAGAATCATGCTATATAACACCCATCTAAGATATAGGGAAAAGAGTTCTTGCCTTGGGCATCAAATTAAGGTGGATAATTTTATTCTGTGCAAAAAAATGAATAACACATATATGGTCTGTTAAAGAGAAAAGAGGGGAAACAAATTTACATGCGTTTTCTTAACCCTTGACAGCACCAAGGGCTCATTCTACTATACCATGCTATCTCTAGTTTTCTACATATAAACTACATAGCATATTAATTAATCACCTAATAGTTCTTATTACCAAAATATAATATCATAAATTGATCCTTAATATTTTGTATTTAGCACAAAAATATAAAGATATTTAATTTTATAAAAAGAAAAAACAACTAAAGATATAAATGGTTTTTCTTTTTCTTTTTTTTCTGATAAGATTTTCAATGCAATTCAATTTTAGTCTGGGTCTAAAATAGTGAGCAAAGGGTACAGTTGTACTTATGGGAGCACCAAGTTTACCATTGTTGGGTGCATTGCATGCTAGTAGGTGACTGTGAGCTAGATATAACAGTGTGTGTAATAGTGACAGTTGAAATCAGTAAATCAGGAGACAACTATATTTCAAGTTCATGAACCCATTAATGGGAATTTCTTGAAGCAATGAATGACATCTTTGAGCCCTAACTTTAACAACTTGACTATTAGAAGGCATACAGATCTTTTTACCTTTATACTTACTTTCTACTTATGTGTCTTGAGAAGAAGATTGTGAATGGGAATTCTTGAACGAGGATTTAATACTCTGAGCTGAAAAATTGCTTTATAAAGTGTATTTGGATCCTGGAAGAAGTCACAGGAATGTGGGAGAGAATATTTAACCCTATAAATATTCACTCATTTCTTCAATCAATGTAACTAATTACATTGATTGTTGCTTGGCTGCCTACTATGTGACAGTAATCATTAAGATTGAAAAATCAGCCACAAAAAAGGCAAGCAAAATCACTTTCCAAAATACTTATATTTTGAGAGCCAGTGTATAAAACCAAGTAAATAAACAAGATAGTTTCATTTACTTATAAATGCTATTAAAATATAAAACAAGTACAATACAACTATAGAATCAAAGAAACCATATCCATCCAGACTGGTCAGAGAGGCAGAGATGCAGACCGGGCTGGTCCCACACCCACATGTGGTGGATAGAAATTCAGGAGAGATATCTCAGAAGCTAGGAGCCTCAGCCCCACACCAAGACTCCCATCTCAGGGTGCCATATCTGAGCGTCCATAAACCTGGCTAACACTGTTAGCCTCGCCCTAGAAATCCCATGAGGCTTCATCAACCCAACTTATGGGACCACCCAAGTTATTAACAGTGACTTTTCCATATGACTGGCTGGTCTCAACTCATGCTTCACAACTTCCTAAATCCTCTCAAACAAGCAACAGCCAGCCTCAGTGAGTTTTTAACCTTCATACCTCTTGCTAAGTGACTCCAGGTCTGGCACTAGAGTGGATGAAGCCTAGATTCACAGCTTGGCTTTGCCTGGGAAGCTCCAAGCCCAGCATAAGCAATCTGAGCAGCCACCTCAGATTGCTTTATAGCTCATGCAGGGTGGCTCCAGAAAGAACACAGGTCGGGGCTGACCTTGACCTGTACCACCTGGGAAACCGCAGAGCCTGTGCACCCAGTGGACGGCTACAGTGGACATTGGAGCACAACCACCATACCCCTGCACAGCTGATCCTCCACAGAGTACAGAGGTTGGTGGTCAGTGGTCTCCACCAGTCCTTCTAGCTGAGTGGTCTGGGTAAATCCCTCCCATTGATCTGCCAACAGCAACCAAGGCTCAGCTGCAAGAGGAGAGTGTACTCAGCCCACATGAAGTAAGTACCTTGAGTACCCAGCTTGGGTGTTAGGGGAAGCTGTGCCACTGGACCCTACAGGACACCTACTACATTAGGTCATACTATCAAGACAGGGATAGTCTTGATAGCAGCTCTACCTAATACATAGGAACAAACACAGGGAGGCTGCCATAATGAAGAGACAAAGAAACATGGCCCAAATGAAAGCACAGATTAAAACTACAAATAAAGAACTAAACAAAATGGAAATAATCTGTCACAGGTCAAAACACCGGTTATAAGGATGGTCAAGGAACTTAGTGAGGACCTCAACAGCATAAAAAAGATCCAGTGTACAAAGGGTACACTGATTGAGATGAAGAGCAATTTACAGGGAAACAACTATTGAGTAGATGAAGCCGAGAATCAGATCAATGATTTGGATCATAAGGAAGCAAAATCCAACCAATCACAACAACAAGAAGAAAAAAGAATCCAAAAAAATGAGGATAGTGTAAGCAGCCTCTGAGACAACTTCAAGCATTCCAACATTCACATGATAGGGGTGTCAGAAAAAAAGAGAGAAAGAGCAAGAAACTGGAAATCTATTTGAAAAAATAATGAAAGAAAACTTCCCTAATTTGGTGAAGGAAATAGACATGCAAGTCCAGGTAGCACAGAGAATCACAAACTAGATGGATGTTAGAGGCTTATTCTAAGACACATCATAATTAAAATGCCAATGGTTAAAGATAATGAGAATCTTAAGAGCAGCAAGAGAAAAGCAGTTAGTTACCTACAGGGGAGTCCCCAATAAGACTGTTAGCTGATTCCTCAAAAGAAACTGAAGGCTAGAAGGGATTGGCAAAAAACATTCAAAGTCACAAAAAGCAGGGACCTATAGCCAAGATTGCTCTACCAGCAAAGATATCATTTAGAATGAAAGGGCAGATAAAGAGCTTCCTACACAAGAAAAAACTAAAGGAGTTCATCATCACCAAACCATTACTAGATGAAATGTTAAAGGGACTTATTTTTTAAAAAGTAAAGAAAAAAAACTATGAACAATAAAATGGCAATAAATCCATGTCTATCAACAACTGAACCTAAAAAACTAAGCAAACAAGAAGAGATAGAGTCATGGATACAGAGAGTGTTTTGATGGTTGTAAGAAGGAAGTGGGGAGTGAGGGGGAATGGGTGAAGAGGTGAGGGGATTAAGAAGTACAAACAGGCCTTTACGGAATAGCCATGGGGATGCAAAGTACAGCATAAGAAATGGAGTAGTGAAAGAACTTACATGTGTGACCGTGGACATGAACAATGGTGTGGGGATTGCCTGAGGGAGTGGGACGTGCTAGGTGGAGGGAGGTAAAGGGGGAGAATTGGGACAACTGTAATAGCATAATGGGTAAAATATAATTTGAAAAAGAAAGATAATAGATAACAAAATAAAATAAATGGATTGAGATATCATCTTTATCTTAGTACCTTAATTATTTATTTGTTTTATTTAGTGATATAGAGAGAATAAAGGGAAACAGCATTATTGTTTTTATAAATCAGATGCTTTGTATTTAAAAAAATTATTATAAAGCATTCTAGAGTTTAAACGGTTTCACTTCAATTTTTTTTGCCTTTAACTTTTGTGATACCATTTAAAAATATTAAGTAATAACCTTCAAAATTATTGTAAACTCCCACTAATAGAGATTAGAATTATAAACAATTTAATATCCTATACCATTGCCTTATTTGGAAATAAATAAAATAATCGCTAATAGCCTCAGGGGAGATTGTGGGACAATTCCAGTCCTATACAGATAACACAGATTTTTATCTAAACTGTATAAGAAAAGTAAAGCTTCCACTATTTGAAATATTTTTAATATCTTTATATATTTCAACATTTTAAAAGGAGTTTCTAGAACCTATAAGGAAAGAAATTTAGGAGTCCATAGCTTATAGTCTCTTGACTCAAGCAAGAATTTTATTCTTAGGGACAATGAATGAGCTACACACTTTTTAGCTCTGAAACAGTGAATTTAGGACAACTTCAGCTGCACCAAAGCATGGACTAATAAACACCAAACAGAGCAGTCATTGTAAGCCATTCTCATCTATTATATCACGTGATCACACAGAGCATAATAAAGTTGTTGTTCTTGTGTTAGTCCACAGTTGTCAAAAGGAATTATATATTCTAAATTTATTTGGTTAGCTTCCCTATAAGACACTCAATCAAGAGTTTTATTAACAGAACTAGATTTTACAAATATAAAATATTAAAATATGACATAAAAATATGAAGTTTCATCCCAATCATGCTTATATATATAAAAATTAGTATTATAAAAAATTGGATGTTAATTTAAGAACCACAAAATATAGGTACAAGGTTTTGCAGATGTGCCCTGCCTATAAAACCTGTGATTTAGTAGGCTTCTCTAGAGAACATATACTCGCATTGGACCAATGTCATCACCCTGTGTGAACAAACAGCACTGGTTTACACATGAAGAAGCTGTGGCTTCACAAGGCTCTTTCCTTTGCTCACATAGCTAGTTAAGTGGGCATCAAACCACAGTCTTCTAAAAACGATTATACTATTCTTTTCACTGAACTTTAGCATTTCAGTGCAAAATCATTGTCCGTGCGAATGCCATAAACTGAAAATGAAGATTGCCTGTTTTGTGTTTCATTGTGGCTTCCCCTGCGCTGTGGAGCGACCCAAGGCACTTTGTGAATTTCCTTAGCTCTGTCACGCCTTGGAACCACCCCCTGTATTTCTTTCTCACCTCTGACTCTTTCTCCAGATAGAAACTTTAAAAATTCTCAAAGTTCCTCAGGCTGAAAAAGCAAGCAAACAAACAAAAACCCTAAACTGGAAGGTAACAAACATATTTGAGGACTGAGATTTTTGTGATTTGTTCACAATGTCTACTTTGTTCATGGCTATCTGGAATAGTGTCTGGCACAGGGAGGATACTTAAAAAACATTTACTAAAATAAGAAACTTCTTTTGACTTCACCTTACTTTAAAGCTATGAACCTCTCTTGATGTTTCCTCTCACTGTCATTGCTGAATACCTTGAAATTTCAGCCGACTGAAATTGCAACTTGAGACCCATGACTCATTGGAAACACTTTCTAGTCAGACAATTACTAACTTCCTAATTTTCAAAATGTAATGAACGTCTTTTAGTCTTCATCCAATTAGAGCTCATTTAAAAATTAAAAATTCTCTTGTAAATGTTCGTCTAGTTACTGCTATTGCTGTTTTATTCTAGTTTTTTTTCTTCTGTTTTCTTTCTCTTTAACTGGATCTCTTCCTTTACCAAACAAATAATGACATTCTTTAATATGATCTTGGCCTGCTCTCTTCACTTCGCTTGCTCTCCCTGGACGTATCTTTTCCATCATGGTTTAAGTTACTGTATCGGTACCACCAACACCCAAATCTGTTTCTAGTCTTCATCTCCTGAGTGAGCTAAAGAATTGTATGTCCTCTCGATACTTCTGCCAAGATGGCAGCGTAGGTGGTCGCACTCGCTGCCCGCACATCCAGAGTGTCTAAACAATGAACGCAGTAGCGAAAAATTAAACAACCAGAACAGACAGAATCGAACTGAAGGGAAGTCTGACACCCAGGAGGTAGGAGAAGACGAACATCCAGGCCGGTAAGCAGGGCAGAACCGGGCGGAGGAATGGAGTGAGCAGCAGCTCTCACGGAGGGACTCACGCCACCAGTGCCTGAATAGGGCATGGCCCCGAACAACAGGTGAATCCCGCAAGCTGGCAACGCTGCCGGAGAGAGGCCAGGGCTGAGCCAGCAGAACCCAGTCTGGCAGAAAAGGCGGTGGGGAGCTGGGGAGCGGAGGGGTGACGGGAGCCCGCAGTGATCGGAGGCCGCCATTGCTTCCTCCCAGGCCCCGCCCCCAGAGGCAACGTCATCCAAAAAGCGACCCAGGTTGCAGGCACCTGCCAGCTGACAAGTGCACCGAGATAAAAAGAATGAAAATGGCCAAAATGAAAGATCAGAACAAATTACAACTAACGGATGACGACATAGTCAACCTATCAGATGCGCAATTTAA